>VDFB02153213.1:0-18475 GCA_007258455.2 Sequoia sempervirens | reverse complement strand
AATCACCACATGAACAGGTTTATTTTAAAGCAGTCCTTTACGGAATATTTTATTTCTAGTTCTTAATTCTCCAAAAGCTCTCTATTGTAACCCATAAATAAGTGCTTTGAACACATATACTTGGAATGATAGTTGATGCTACTCTTATCCTACAAAAACTGATTCACCCATGTTTGTAATTTCTTTAATTAAATTGAATTAACTTTGTCAAGCTTTGTATTGATGCTTGTTATTCACTCAGTAGTGGCTTTGTATACCACCTAGCAGTCTATTTTCTAGAATCATGTGTTCAATATGTTGTTTCTTCAAATCCTTGTTTATGGTGAAATATTGGTCTTTGCTTTAGCCAAGAGGAAATTGTGTTTGTTCCTTTGTGCTTAATAACTTGTTTTCCTTGGTACCTAAAAATTTCATCTGCAAAGCTCAACTGTTAATAGTCCAATGCATGTATCTGAGGCAAAAAACATAGGCATTTAATAATTTCCATTTATGCAGAACCCCCATGAAATCTTGTATAGTGTGCATACCTGTAAACTTTATCTATAGTTTTAGTCAAGGTCTAGTTTTAGGTTTGGTTAGGTCTAGAGAGCTTCCCCTCACAATTTGATGAACAGATATACTATACACAATAGTCCATTTTCTGTCGTCTTGCAAGAGACAAATTAAACCACTAACAAAAGGGAAAATACTGCAGAACTGTGAATATTGTCCTAGGAAGAAAAAGGAAGGAATCGATACACTTTTATCCAAATCTTATAATAGTACTCTGACTTGGAGGTGGCTATTGATGAAAAGAATGCTCTTCTTGGTGGGCAAGGATCTTTCCATTGGCAATCTAACGATAAATTTGCATTAAAATTAAAATCCCATTTAAAATTGGAATTTTGGCAAAGAAGCATTCACAATAAATAGCATTAACTTATTAGTCATTACACCAATCCAATTTACAAGGCAGTATGTCTAAAAACAGGGCTTAAATGCAATAGACAAGATTTTCATTTAACAATGGGATGAAGCGATACCCAGGTGTACATGATAGAGCACTCACTATGGTTGCTCATGCAGGAAATTGCATGATCTAAATTCTAAACAAACAAAAAGAACCACTCAAAAATAATTCTTAATTACAATAAAACTCAAAAACCATTTCAGATATCATGTAAATCGACAACTATGATGTGATACCTTCAGAACTAGAATAAAGAACTTATTCTTTTCAAAAATATGAAAGAATTGGAAGTTTTCAAATTAGAAAAGTTACAAATCACACACAAGGAAATGTCCTTTACTAGGCCACATCAAAATGATTGAGCTTATACATCAATAAATTCCCTCTTTGAAAATAGAATTTACTGAGCTATTCCTATCCCTATATTTGAAATTATGAAAATTCAGAGTTGTCACTTTCAACAGTACCTATTCACAAGCTTTCGGAATGGTGTATGACCCTGCAAAACCTGAAGTAAAAATTATACGTTGAAAATAAGTAGCAAGTATTTCCAATGGAATCTTTGATTGTATGTATACGTCTTAGCTATATTGTACAATCTCAGATGAAATGATTAAAAATTAGATTTCACTCAAAATATTTTTGTTAAGTCGGATGTATCTGAAATAATCATAAAATATAGACCAAACATTTTGGAGTTTCAGACCAAGTTTGTGTAGTTTCAAAAACAGTAAAATAAAGTAATATAAAAGAAACTAAATTTAAGAAAGAATCTAGCACAGTTGTTTTGAACTAACAATACCCAATCCTCTAAAGCTAGCATAGCAGAGGCAAAGGTTATTAAGGATATTCTCTCCTCGTATTCCATTGCATCTGGCCATCTAATCGGTAAGCAGAAGTCATATTTTTTTTCATACACCACCAAGATTGCAACAAAGGGTGGCGGAAGTTCTTGGTTTCAGAATTGAAAAACTCCCAAGTACCTTAGGATTCCTATGTTTACAGGGGCATGCAGAGTGGCCTTATGGGAATCCGTACTGGAAGCGCTTTCAAATCAAGGCTTGCCTACTAGCATGGAAAATGGATATCATTTTCCAAAAGGCTAACAATGATTAAGTCAGTTCTATCAGCTCTCCCTATTTATATTTTCACTATGCTTTAAGCATCGAAGAGTATCATAGAGTCACTCAATAAAGTTATGCAGGATTTCATGTAGCAGGGATTAGAGGATAAAAGGAAATTTCCCCTGATAGCCTAGGAAAATAATTGTGTACTGTAGGATAATGGAGGGATGGGAATTAGGAAGCTACCCCTTCAAAACCTGGCATTAGGCAACAAGTTGGTATGGAATATCTATGCATTCCCAGACTCGATATGGAGCAAACTGATAAGGAAAAAATGTTTAGATTCAATGAAGAGATCCAGAATTTTCTCCACCCCAAATCCACTAGTGAGTTCACATGTCTGAAACTTTATCATGAAAAGCAGAAGCATCATAACTGATAATCTCTTTTGGGAAGTCAAGAACGGAAGGAGAGCAAATTTTTGGGAAGATTCTTGGAATGAGCACCGCCCATTGCAGGAAAGGACTGATTTATCTGGTATTTGGCGAGTATTAGTGGAAAGATGGGGGAGTTTGGTGTGTAATTATGTAGACTGTATATGTTAAAGGAGTAAAGCAATACAAATGGAAGAATCTCTCAGCTTTACCATTTCCCCAAGAGAAAATTGTTGTCCTCTTTGGTTTCCTCAGGAAGTGCAAAATCATTAAGTGATAAAGAAGATGAAATTCGTTGGTCCTGCTCACAAAGTGGCAATTACATTGTGAAATTGGGATACATTTGTTAATGACTCCCCTGATGATCAGAACTAGTGGTCCATCAACAGTTGGCATAAGGACTACTTGTTAAAAGGCAGGAGCCTTTGCATGGGTAGCAATCAAGAGGAATGTATTGATATGAGTTCGGCTTACCAAGTTGGGTTTTCGTGGTCCGTTTCAATGCACATTAAATAGGGGGCTGAAGAAATGAATGAGCATCGATTTTTGGAATGCTACTTCATAGAAAAATGTTGGAATTGGTTATGTACCACGTTGAAGCGACGTTGTCCAAAGTTGATAACACTATTGTTAGTATTCAAGGAGTGCAGTATTCCCAAGCCAAAGGCCATCTTCTCAACCCTATGGATGACCGGTTCTTCCCTCCTTATATGGCATATATGGAAGGGGCAAAATCAAAGGATTTTCCAAGAAACTACATTACGGTGGGAATCATTCCTATTGAAGGTAGAAGTTGCCATTTCAAAGGTGGTGATGAGTCAGGCCACTGATAAAGCACATAGGAAGTGCCTCTTTACAGCCTAGGATCAATATATGCTAAAGATATGGGATAAGCTCTACCTAGCCCCCATTCATGGGATGCATAGATTAAACCATTCATTATCCAATAGAACTAAGGTTAAATGGATTCCACCTCCAGCGAGAGAGTTAATGTTAAATTTTGACTAGGCAACGCAAGGAAACCTAAGCTGATTTGGTGTTGGATGCATCATAAGGGATTCAAAGGGCAGATTGATAAAAGAAGCATCAAAGAAACTTCACCTTGGAACAAACAACAAAGTTGAGGCTGAGGCCCTACTCCTAGGGCCTCTCTTGGGTGAAGTCTTGCAATCTTCAAAAGATCCATTAGAAGGGAATTCTTAGGTGATTATATTCAGCTAAAGAAAGCAACATTCTACAAACTAGAAAATTAATAATTCATTATGGGAGGCTTGGGATATTCTACAAGGATTCTCAAACTTTACTATCTCCCATTGCTATCAGGAAGGAGACAAATTAGCAAAAATTTTGTAATGTTGGGATTGATGAAGACAATGAATTACTAACTAGTGATGATAGAAAGCACACCAAGGTTCAAGGAATTTGGAATGATCATGAAGGTTGCTAGTTATTTGATTTGTTGACAACCTAGTGTCACCTATTATTGAGGTGGCTCTTCTTCTACAAGGACTACTTGTAGATCTAATGTTGAAGGTCATACCACAACAAGGCTTTTGGTTCTATCAAATTAGATTGGTTGCCTTATTTTATGATGCACAGGGCAAGCCAGGCTGACATTCGTACATTGCCTAAGGAGAATTTACCAAAGTGCACTTCTTAGAATGATGCACTTGTGTAGTTGTTAAAGAATTCAACTTTGCTTGTGATGCTCTTTTACAAATTGTAGATAAGCTTAGGGCTAAACCTTTTTAGGATATAGATGGTGTCGCAAATGGTTCCTTTGGTGCTCCTTAAATATGCAAGAAGACAAGTGGGAGTATCACCAGGGAGGATGTATCCTTCATTTGGTTTTGGGTTCCAATTCTGCAAGATATTTTGGAAGTATACAAATTCAAGAGTAGGGATATTTCAGTAATGACACTTAATATCCTAACAACATTTTCAAGAATATCTTGCCAATTTCTTCACTCAAACAATGGATGTTTTCTCTAGGGCTAGTTATCTGTGTCTATAGCCACCCTTTGTAACATCTAATTTTTGTTTTCAACTAGATCTAAGTCCATTCGCTTAGAATTTTTGGCATCAGATTCGAAATTCGGCGAATCTATAAAAAACTTATCAAATTCGTAAAAATTCGCCAATAAATTCGTACGGAACAGAGACTGTTTTTTTTTCAAAAATATATATTTTTAATACGTTTTTAGGGTTTTTGTTTCGATCTTCAGAGAAGAACATTCCAAATTCTGACCGATTCCTCAAAAAATCGTGAGAAACTGAAAAGAGCTTTTGGTTCAACGTTTAAATCTGTAACACTGACGGTAGATTAGTCCACCTCTTTTAAATCTGTAAATCTGGAAAAAGAAGTGGCCATATGACAACTAATCTACCCATTCGAAAGTGGAAAAAGAGGTGGCCTCTGCGAGTGCAATTTCTATGGCTTGAAATTCCTCTTCATCTACCCATTCGAACGGGATGGCGAGTTCTTCGTTGCTGTTCGTCGAGGCCGCCATCAATTCTGGTTCTGTTTTGGGTTGCGCGGGAGAGAATATGCTAATATTGACCGACTCTCTGGGCGGCTACTTTATTTCGAATTTATATATGTCTATTTTAAAGAGTTTGAAATATAAAAAAATATTTAAAATATATATTACTTATTCTGAAAGCTTTTCAAATTTGATATTTTAAACTTTATTATTTCCATTCTTGGTTATTATGCAGCAAAATTTACTTTTGGAAATAAGAGAAATGAGAAGAAAAGTAGAAAGTGGAAAGAGAAGATATTCAAGAAATATTATTGATTAATTAGGAGAAAATAGGAAGTGGAAAGAGAAGGGATTTAAGGAATATTATTGATTAGTATGGGAATTTTATGAGTTTAGATGAGGAGGTTAAAGAATCAATGTACTTAAAAGAAAAAAAGATCAAAATTATTAAATGATTTTAAATCATTGTTAGTTTTTATGTTCAAAGATATATATATATATATATAAGATAAAGAGGGCGCAATTAATCTCTTGATATTGCCACTAATCTACCGCCCTATCCATCAAAACTAGTTTACATAATTAAAACGTTTTTTTATATTTAATATTATTTTAAACAACAATCTTATATTCTTAATTGAATTATGACATTAATTAAAAGTTTAAAAATTATTTTATTTATATTTGGTATTATTTTACTTTACTTATTAATCATATGTTTTTTAAATATAAATCAATTTAATATTTTTTTAATAATTAATTTTTTAATGATAAAAATAAAAAATTACTATTTAAATAAAATCTAGCACTTTTAATTATTATCAAACCTTATAGCACTTGGGATCTCGGTGCCATAATATAAGCAAAGTCTAATTTTAATATATATACCTACAATATCGTGCTAATTCAAGAAAACTGTGAGAATAATATTTTAATATTTTATTATTTAATAATTATATTTAAAGTTCAATAGTTTTAATTTATTAATATAGTATCATTAGTTATATTTATTAAAAAAAAAAAAAAATTGACATAAGGCGAATTTGATCCGAATTTTATACTTTTCGAATTTTTTCCTTGCCGAATTTCATCCGAATTTCATTGTTGCCGAATTCGAATTCGAATTCGAATCTTGTGACTTAGACTAGGATCATGGGTGTTGGGGCTATACGCTCTTTACTTTGAAATCAAGTGTCATGGTCAAGCAAAATCATGATGTAAAATTAATTTTTGAATTTAATATAATGGGAAAGTGTAATAACCACCCTAGATGCAAATCAACTTCCTTCCACTTTCTGATCACCCAAATCCCAATATGGGCAAGGTGAGAGCATACAGTGTTCCAAATTGCAATTAAACCGAGTCAGCAACTAAAAGTAAGGCACTAGGCGGCAAGCCAACCAATACCACTTATCCAATGGAGTGTACAAACAGTATTGAAAGAAATAACCATCCACTTATTTAGTCGGAATTACAAGGGCACATCCACTTATTTAGTGGGAAAACTTATACAATACTTGAAGATGGAAAACACTTCTTCCACTTATTTAGTGGTGAGCTATTATAATACTACCATTTGTTCAATGTGGTAAGTTCATCAGCAATAACAAATTTAAACCCAATGGTGGTACTACCATCCGCTTACAAGATAAAGTGCATAGAAATTGAAGCTGTAGTATAACCATCTCGAAGCATTATAACGTTAGCACAAACGCATTGTGACACCCAAAATAAGAGGATTAGCTGCTGATATAAAGTAATGTAAAGAATTGTTGAAACTTGAAACACCCCACAATAGCACCAAATAACATGTACCCAATAACCTTCAAAACTGCAACTTCACCCTTCATCAACATAGGCAGCTAGGTAAGAAATGTACGACCAAGAAGGATGCAAACCATAGTTGAAAAACTCGGACTCGCAATAACTCCAGGCCCAAAAAAATTAAAAACTTGGGACTCAAAAACTAATCTAACTCGGCAAATTTATCGAACATTTGAAAATACACAATTTTTTAAAATATTCTTCAAAAACACACATATAAACTGAATTTTAGAACATATTACTAATTTCATCATATATAAATCAAAATTAGAGTTTAATACATATCAATCATCAATGTATCAACTGATTTCATCATATATAAATCAAAATTAGAGTTTTTAATACATATCAATCATCAATGTATCATAGACCAAAAAACAAGTTCAACTTTTGAATACATATCAACTTCAAGTTTCGGTATCAATAAAAATTATATATCATAAATTTTCTAATGACCAAACTCAAAGCTTTTGTCATGCTGTGTGGGTGGTGCTGAAGTAGATGGTATAGTTGCAGCATCCTCAATAGGTGCCCCATTCATAGTGATAGGATCAAGCTATGTGTGTGAAGAAACTGCCTCTGTTGGCTAACCAAGCTCTCCTTCTTCCTCCTCATATGTTGCCACTTTTTCTTCCCATTCAGCTGCCTCTGCCTCCCTCTCCATCTCAGCTAACTCATCATCACTTATCCATGGTTCCACATCGACCTCATCAGGCTCAGCAATCCAATCTGAGAATGGATCAATGTCATCAAGGTTAAGTGCTTCATGTGAACTCTGCCTTGTACCTTCTTCTCATGCAACCGAAGGTTGTACTGCACGTAGACAAGGTCATTCAACTGCTTTTGAGTCAACCGATTGCGCTTCTTTCTGTGAATGACCTCAAAGACACTCCAGTTGCGCTCAGAACCAAATGCACTACAAGGCTGAGATAAAATACGAATGGCAAGCTTCTGAAGATTAGGCGTTGTGGCACAATAATCTTGCCACCACAAATCTGCAAGGATAACAATTGCCATTTATAACTTAGTAAGGATTTAATAAACTTAAACATTAACATAAATAGTAAAATAATATTAGACACATGAATTTGCTACTTGGCAGTAGAGTGTCTCTCCTACGAATGCAATCCTTGGAAGAAAACAATGCCCCTTTGTCCTTCTTATAGCTCTGTATCTCATCAAGTATGAGATCTCGAAGGTCATCATTACTAACCAATCTCTCAATACATGTGTTGAGGCCAACAAGAACCTCTACATTTGCTTTGAAATTAGGAGAGAAATAAAAGTTGGGGTTCAAATAGTAGGCAGCAGCATGAGTGTTGGTGGAGTTGTCGGCTCCACCTCCAATCTATTATGCGCCATATGGATTCATATTTGGTCTTGTTTGACCCATATAAATATTGAATTGCCTCTTTGGCCTTATCCATGGCCTCATATAAATACCCCATGGGGCTTTTATCCCCATCCACCAATCGTAGGCTCTAACCAACGGTTCTGACACCTAAAATATAAAAAAATTAACAAAAATCAGCAAGTTGTAATATTAGAAAGCAAAAAAACAAAATCATCAATCAAAGTTTGAAGATGATCTCCTCCATTAGTTTGGAAAATCTATCATCAAAAATGGTCTTCACGACCTTCTCTGCTTCAGGCTTCTAGCAATAAGGACTCTCCAACCATCTTTCACTCACAAACATGCGCTTGAGGTTGGGCAATGAAACTAAAATACTCTGCAAGGTGAGGAAATTGGTGGCAAAGCGTGTGACTCCTAATTGTACAAGATCCTTACCATCAATGTGCTCTCTCATGAGACTTAGAACCCATGTGTGATTGTAGATGTACTTTGTGATATTCCTTCCATCTTCAACCACATTCTTCACCCAACTTAGTTTCCCTATGCCCTCAAGGAGCAAGTCAAGACAATGGGCAGCACAAGGGCTCCAAAATAATGTAGAATGCCTCACCATTAGAAGTTTATCGACTGCCACATATGCAGCTGCATTGTTGGTCACAATTTGAATTACATTTTGAACCCCCACTTCCATCACCACCTCATCCAACATGTTGCACAAGGTCTCTACATTTTTTGTTTCATTGGAGGCATCAACTAATTTTAGAAATACCAATTGTCCCCCTAAAGCCACTAAAACTTTGATGAGCGTCCTATTTCTGCCATCCGTCCACCCATCAAATATAATGGTGCAGCTATTCTTTTCCCAAATTCTCCTATGTTCCTCCACTAGTCGGTGTGTGTTTTGGACCTCATTCTGCAATAATGGCCCTCATTCTGCAATAATGGCCCACTCAACTAATGACGACTTGGGGCCTTGAACCCCTTACCTACCATGGTCAATGCATTGACCACCCCTTCCCAATAAGGACTAGAAGCAACATTGAACGGAATATTGTAGTACCAAAATCTAGCAAATGCCAACTTCGTCTCATTTTGCAACTCTTTATTCCAATAAGTACCTTCCAATGAAGGTTGTGCACCACGAGTATTACGTGGAACAAAAAAACTAGAACTGAGGCTGCCCACACTTCCAATTCCTGATCCTCATATCCATGGCCCAAAAGAAGAAGAGCCCCCCATATCTCTCTATGACCCTGTAGAACTGAAATCTGCATATGGGGCTGCCATTGCCTCTGTTGTTCTCTTTTTATTTTGCTTCCTTTGGTCAAATGCTACAAGGAGTGCTTTGGCCTCCCTCTCAACCTCTTCGGATGCCTTTGTACATGGTGTAACATCTCAACAAGGGATTCATACAAGGTGGTATTTCAGTCGGTTTATGCCACCAAATAGAGGCCTGGTGCAATGGATGCAAATAACCTCTCCTCACGCTGCACCTGCTGCTCCATGTTTCCAGCAAGGATCTCTTGGTTTGCCACCACTCTTTTTACTTGCAAAAGCCATATTCTTTTAGTAAAATACCTAGCAAAAGAGAGATAAGATAAACATTAAGGGATAAAAAGTGAAGTTAAACAAAATAAAGTAAACATATTAAAATTTAAAAATGATTGAAATTAACTAAAAGGTATGAAGGTATGAAGGTCTTTGTATTAATTAAATTTCAAGGATTCTTATTGCCAATTGCTTGAATCAAATACTAGCTAAAGGTAACATAGTTAAATAACATAAGGTATTGACTCTTTAAATGTTTCCTTGATATATTACTCGCTTGTGGTATGTGGTATAATTTTTTGACTCTTTAAATATATAATGTAGGTTATTTTGACAAAAAATCTCTTTTTTTTTGTGATTATATATGTGATGGGAATTTTCTTGGCTTTGCAATGATGTCGACAATCACACGTTCGCAATAGAAGCATGGAGGTAGTTGGAGGCGAAATACAAACATTTCATTGAAAAAATATTATTGAAAGATTTGAAACATATTAAAATTAAAAATGATTGAAATATATTAATTTATATTATGATAAATTGATAATAATGAATAGTAGAAAAAATAATAACAAAAATAATGATATTGAAATTTCAAATTTTATTTTGAATCTAAAAATACTTACTAATTATAAGTTTTAAAAAATAGATTAAATTAAAAAAAACCATTTTTTTAAATACTTATATAGATATATTAATTATTTTTTACAAATCAATAAATAATTAAAAAACTTACCAAAAACAACTTATTAAAATAAAAAATTAATTATTTGAAAATTTTAAACATTCTTTAACATACCTATTACCAATAGTCAAAAAAATTAAAAAGAGCTATGATTTTTTTAATAAACCCTATTGAAATACGCTGAGAAAAAACAGAGAAAAATACTTGTGATTCACATGTGCCCTCGTCAATGTTTCTCCTACCCTCATCAATTTTTCTCTTGCTCGGCTACTCCCAGTCCCGTCAGTTTTTTTCCTACTCCCAGTCCTTGTCATTTTTTTTCCTACTTCCAGCCGTGGCAGCATGAATACAATAGACAAGTCACAATGAAACGTTTTCTTTCTACATCGGCAGCATGGATATAAAAAACTTAGGGAAAAAAAATTTTAAAACGCGTCCCTTTATTTTTTACCGCTTTTTCTTGCTATTACACGCGATTTTTCATGATTTTTTCATGGTTAATCGCTGTGAGTTTTAGGATTTAATCAGTGACGAGTTATTAGGCAATTAACTCGCCCCCATGAATGCAACACAATTACTCGCGAGTTAAGCGAGTTTTTTGCGATTTTTTCAACTATGATGCAAACTTGTTTTTCATTTCATGAAAACTAGTAGCTTCAATTGGTATGGCCTCCATGGAGTAGTATGGCTAGCATAGGGAGAATGGTGCAGCTAGTTCCAGCAAATTCCAACCCAAAAACTCACACAAAACAATGTCAAAGATTCACAAACCAAAAAAACTCCACAAAAGACAACAAATTCCTCTATTACTAAAGCAACCAAAACTGAAACTCCACTTGCAGGTGCACTAGTGATTCCTGGATGAAATCTCTCTAAATAGTTAGGGGGCTTTATATCCCCGAGACTAGTATTTTCATGAGATTTTTCGTCCTCAAGAAAATTGGAGATGAACTGTAAGAGACCTGGAGTCTCTCAACCCCGACTGCTGATGGCGAATGCAAATTTTTGTTTGTTTGTGTTGTTTTTGATTTTTTTGAGGGTTTTGGAATATAAGGGTTTATGCAATTTTTAAAATAAAATGCTAGGAATTTGTGAAATGTAAGGAAATAAACTGTAACAACAATAATTATATGGATTTGAGCTGCAAATGCCTTCCTTTTATTAAATAAGTGATTACAGTGTAAAAAGGCATACATGCATACAAAAAACCAGTTGTTTGAATAATTGAAGGAACCTGATTTTTTATTGCAGCAACTGTAGAAACCCTTAAGGAGTACGGCTACCTTGATTTATTGCTTTCTCCACTTTGTTTTTGATGCTGCAATCTTTATTTGTCCTATCCGTCCCAAATGAAGTGAATTTGAGGCCTGAATGAGGGCGATCTCACCAAGAACACGTCCTTTGCTGCTGGTGAAGTATGGCCTGCAAGCAGCAATAAATGCAGTTCGTACGGCCTTGTATTGATGGCTGGAAATAATTAAATGGCTGCCTTTTGATGATCTTATGATCTACAATGATAAACCCTTGAATATTCTGTGTAGATTCCACAAATATGCAAAGTATTGTAGCGTGGGTACTGTAGCGTCTACTGTAGCGCAGTACTACAGCATTACTGTTCACGTTTTACTGTAGCAGCAGTTAACATTTAAAATCTGATATAGAATGGCTGCCAAGAAAGAAGCTACAGGTCTACAATTAATTATCCTTCGATAATCTTCAAACCCTTGTTGAAATCTTCTGAAAATTCACCAATTTTGCACAAGTATGGCTCCTGAATGAAGCCACTTTGATGCCAAAATTCAATGGATATTTCACCACCTCAAATCAGCTGGTCTATGAAGAGTTTTCGTTCTTCAAAGCCTGAAAATGATTGAAATCTGCAGAAATCCTTGTTTCTCACAAACTCCAAAGCTCTCAATAAAAGACAAAATCGAATAATCATCTCATAATGAATTCTTTTTGCCCTTTGAAAGCTTATATAGCTTCCTTGAGAAAATCGACCCATTTTGGCTTTTAAAAATCATTTAAATATTATAATCTTCATCTTGCATTTAATACCTTCTCATTACTTTGGTTTATGTGCACATAATCATTTAATAACATTAAATACACTTTTAATGTGTCATTGGCCCCTTTCGAATATAAAGTTAATTTATAACTTTATATTATAATCCCTTTTAATATAAAGTCATTTTATAACTTTATATTATAAACCTTTTTAATTAAAATCATTAATGACACATTAAATATTAATATCTCCATAAATATGCATCCGTTAGCCATGCCAACTGAAACCAAGGTCAATTTTGCCAAACTCTGAGTGATTAGACGCCCTGCCAAAGATAGTAACTCCTGATAGCTGACTTACTATAAATAGTAAGTACACACCACTGAGTCTAGAAACAACTGCAAAGGTCCAATCAACGGTCGATACTGCAAATATGCTCTGTTCAGGTACCCAACTAATATTGGAAACCCTGACTCTCTCAAAATAGTAACTTACTATAAATAGTAAGTGTGCCAAATTGAGTCAAATAACCTGTGCAAAGGCCAAAACCTGAATCCAGCTGAGGAATAATGTCCCAAATCACCGGGTAACTGCCATAGAAGACCCCCTATCCATAACTATTAGCCTACGAGGGTCAAATGATAGGCTAATCCTTACGAACTTTGATGCTCATGAAAATGGGGACATTACATGAACATAGGTTCTCTCTAAAGAAAAGCAATATCATAACATATCTAACCTCAATAATGAGCTCTTAACCTCTTTTTATAACATTCTAGAGGAAAATAGTAATAAAATAATTTCCCTTTTTCCTCCACAAACTCTTTTTTCAAATTAAATAATAATCCTTTTGAGAAAGCAAAGTCCCCCATGTGCCTAGGCATCCCCTTGAAGAGACAACTTAAAATATTTTTTAATAATTATACCTTACTTGTCTTTTTAATATTTCCTCCTTAGGACAACTTAAGTTATAATTATTTAATAATTTAATAAATCACCCAAGTTGCGGAAAGCATCAAAATGCGACAGTTACGAAATTTTGACCATACCAATATGTCAGTGAGGGCTTAGGACGATGAACTAAAGCAATTTGGCAACTGTATAAAAATAGCATGATTCTCCAAGAAGTTTGGAGAGATCCCAAAAAGGCTGGATTTGCATTCTGAAAGCATCATGAGGCTTACCAAGACCATTTGAACTCATTGCCATGAACAAAACCATTGCTTGACCAATCTTGTGCTCTCCAAGAAAGTTGGAGTTCTCCCTTGCTCACCAATTAGCCTATAGGAAAACTCAAAAAATAGGCTAATCATTCTTGAACTGATAATGCTTGAGAAGGGGACATTACAAAATTGTAAAATCTTGCTTGCAAAACACGAATTTTACCAATCTAGTGCATGTATCCAAGACAAAAACATAGGCAAGTAGTCATTTCATTAATGCAAATCCCTTAAAAAGAAAATTGTATAGCATTGATATTTGTATATCTTGTCTATAGTTTCGTGTCTAAGGTTAATTTAGCTTATTGTTTAGGTTTAATTTATATCTCAAAGATCTTCCCCTCCTAACTTGAAGAGAATTTTACCCTCTTACTCTATTCCAATTTGTGTAGTATTGCAAAAGACATTAAAATGCTAACAAATTTTGGCAACTTTGTTGGGAACCAAGATAGAAGCAAGCAGATCTTGCAATGGGAAATTCACCTTATTGCCTCTGATTGAAGCTTTTTCATCTTGACAAATAAAGTTAACATTAGATGGCATAGGAAAATGGCCTTTGCAAACAATTTATAACACAAATCTTGTAATAACAATATTGGTTTTCCTCTGCTTCTATTGTCGTGGGGAGCCAACATTGATCCTTTGGCACTCCAAAAGCACTAAAGGCTATGCTCAAAAGGTCATTGCCACGGTCCGTGTCAATGCCACGTCAAGCCCTTGTAAATTTTAGCATGTATGTAGAAATTAATTGCAAGACTCCTTAAGTAATATCCTTCAAAGATCATAGCTTTGCCTAATACTTGTACATTTTAGCTCAAACAGTTTGGAAACATAGATAGAAAATTAGATAGTGGGTCTAAGATTAACATAGGAAAGTATATAAATATGTAAATTTGTGTAATAGGAATAGTAACAAAGGAGAAAAGAAGGCCTTTCTCATGAGGTTGTAGATTTTGCAGATTTTGATATATGGATAAAAAAATTATTATCAAAAAAAGGAATATATATAAAGAACATCAATTGTTAGATAAACAACTAATGCAAAAACAATAAATAAGGGCATAGATATAAATTACTGAAAAAGAAATATAAATAAAAAATTCATTACTCTGTACCTGGTATGACTTAATGTGCACACCAAGGAGATTGCTCAACTCAATAGCCCTTACTGATTCTCGCAAACCACCTCCTGATTTTAGTGCAAATAGAAAGATCAAATCGTGACAAACAATTTGAAAACCTCAAGAATTAACTAGCAAAGATGAAAACCCTCTTTACTGTTTTTTCTTATAACTAATGCAAAAAGATGGAAAGTATATTAACATATTACATTATCACAATAAAACCATTGTTAGGTATTATTTTCCATGTATTCATTTGTGTATGTATTTTGTGTAATAAAACTCAAAATTGTATTAATAATATTTATAGAGAGAAATTTGTGATGCATGTACTCTCATGTTGCCTACATGATGATTTGGAGTCTATCCTAAAATAGACAATTAGAAGTTAATTTGATTTATTTCTTTAGCAAGGCAAGGATAATGTCTACACACAATAGGATCCCATCAAAAAAAGAATAAATAATAACAAAGCACTTCTATTTTACTATCATTTTTTTGTGGCATTACAAATTTGTAATAGGTTGTGCATTGTCATGTAGCTTGTAATAGTATAGGTCCTTAATATTCATAATTTCAGAAGGAATATTTCCTTATATTATTCCTACATGGGATTAGTTTGTATATCAAATGAGGCAGGAGAAATTTCACCACCTCTACAATGTATAAATATTAAATACACTCTTGTTTATTTCATAGATCAAAAAAACATAGAGCAATCACAAGTGAGTTCCTGCATTTTTTGCAGCATAACTCATAGCAAGTACTCACGATTACTTGTTGAGTCCACATTTTAAAACTCACCCATTGTAATGACCCCTTTCTAATGGAGGCACTTAAACCCGAATCTTGCATTCAAAATGTTTCTCAAAGAGACATTATAATCATTAGAGATCGATAAATTTCAGTAATAACATCTAATAAGATCAAAGATGATATAAATATTTCACTCTTGTTAAAGGACTATTCGTATCCTCCTTATCACTCACTATGAATGATTCTACTATAATATATTTTATAAGTACATTAGATATTAAACATCTTTCAAGATCCCATAGATGGAATTCTATTATACCATTTAACATCATAGAGTCATTATTACTTATAGGGCTCAATAATTGCTGCAAGCATCATTATTGCATAACCACATATAAAGCGTATATCTATATATATATATATATATATATATATATATATATAATCATTATTCATTATCTCTATACTTAAAATACTCATCTTTGCATGAGTCCGCATATATATATATATACAATAGCAAAATATACAATTGCATTAAATAGTCATGATGAAGCTTATTTAAAGAGTAACAAATATAAATAGCAAAATATGTATACATTTATATTTGCAGATAATAACCATAATAAAGCATACTATAGAATTAATTAGTTTAGATCATAGAATACATATATACATATATAATTTCAGACACTAGTTATGCTAGAGTCTACCACAGAAATAATAAATATAAATATCAAACACACAACAGCATAAAATAAATTTAATGAACTTAGTCTGCTGCTGCTTATTCCTTGATCAGATTTTCCAGAATCTTTTATTAGGCAGAATACATTCCTAGATTCTTTACTTTGTTCCTCCGTCCATTCGATCTAACATTTGAAGATATTACCTTTTTGTTCATAGTTCGATTCCTATACTCCCCTCTTATTCCTATACTCCCCTCTTATTGCTTGAAGAGACTTACCTTTAAATGCCTAATATGGCAACGGTTATGAACGTTTGCACCTTTTTGGACTGGGACGTGTCTCTTAGTGCAATCGCTGCCCCTTAAGGCATGATATTATGATTGTTATTATTTTATTTTTTCATAGTAATATTTATTTTGAAAACAGTATTTTATTACTAATGATTATGATAATGATATTTCAGATTTTACTTTATTATTTTATGATGTTATTATATTCATTTAATTTTTTGATGTTTATTATTATTTATTTATATATATATATAAATGTAATATGTAATATACAATATATATATTCAAATATCAAATATAAGATATATATTTCATATAATAATTGTAATATGTATTTATTTACATGTGTATAATCAAATATAATAATAATAATATCATCTTTATTAATAATAATCTCATTTATCAGATAAGGACGTATGAGCTGTTGATCAAGTACTATTATTAATTGTATATCAATATTTATAATTTATAATATCTAGAATTGCAAAAATTAGGGGACATGACACCCATGTAGTCTGCACACGGAAACAGGGGGAAAATGCAAGTTTTTTGGCTTTTCTAAGCCATCTAAACATCCCTTCTCATTCACACAGTGATCATTTTCCATTGAGCTCTCCTTATAGCAATTTTAGCCAATTGTGGAAGCCAGGTTTAAGAGATTTTCAAAGATCTTTCAAGTATTCTTTTTCCTAGTTTTTTCAGTTTTTTTTACATTTCTGAATTCTTCCAAACATTGAGAAATGCTTTATTTTGCTAGCTAGGGTTTTGCAGCAATTTTAAATTTGTTTGTTCTTTATTTCTTCAATACCAAGGTTGATTTTTTTATATTTTGTTCAATGCAAGGGTTTGCAAACTACAAGAATTTCCTTTTTAATGCCGAGGTTTGCACTTTGTATGCAATTGCATCAAGAAATAGAAACCAGAATGTTGGCAATATGTATGTCACTTGGAAGCATGGCATACCAAAACCAACCTTGGAATTGACCATTTGCAACTAATGTGGATTGAAGTTGAATGGAGGCATCGACTGCCTAAAATACCACCTTGCATGGGATGTTGGCTACAACATCAAATTGTGTCTCCCATTAATATTGTTCCTCATGAGATTTCATTCTATCTTCAGTGTAACTTACTAAGCTATTTTTCTTTTCTGTATTTTTGACAAATGTTTTGACAAAATGCCAAATAATGCTAAATTGAAGAAAATTGATTTTTCACTTATTTCATAAATAAGATAGTAACTGCATATGCATTCACAGTGAGATTCAACTGGCATATGCCCATTGATCCTGATACAAAATCAAATAAACCATTGTTCCCAAGAACAGCTCATAAATATGATTGGAACAATTGAATTTGGCATTGTATGATGGCAAATGATGATATGAAATTGCTGTTACAAACTCATAATTAAATTCAGAATTGTACCTTTGAGAAGGCTGTTATAGCTTGTATAAAAGGAAATTAATGTGATGCAGCTGAAGAAAAGAGTAAAAGCAGTCTCAAAACATCATAGAAGGCAATAAGGGGCTGCGGCTAGTGCATGAGGGTCTAAACCCTACAAAAACTTCAGTGCTTCCTTAAGGAAGCCTCATTTCCACCTTTATCAATTACCAGTAAGTGGTATGGCTGGGTAATTAGAGTCCTATCAGCATTAGGACTGTTTAATACTTCACTTTTTTTACTTTCATTTCTTCTAAGTCTTCAGAATGCTTTTAAGATTTTACGGCTTGGATATTCAAGTCCTATCAGCATTAGGACACTCAATTTTACTGTCATTGGATATTTTCCCAATTTTTTCCCAATTTTTTCACATTTTTTCCCATTTTTTCAAAAAATCTTATACTTTTGGTTTGCCGATTTATTCCCCAAAAGATTTTTGTTGCTATGATGGAAACAATAGCAACCATGAAGAGACAAGTAACACTAAAATCCTAGCCAACAACAACTCCAAGGCAGCTAGTAGAACAACACATAGACCTCTAATGCCTAATTTCTTAGAAGCGACAAGTTGACCATTCCCAGTTATGATGGTTCCAACAAGTTTACTACA
>VDFB02153212.1:0-14705 GCA_007258455.2 Sequoia sempervirens | reverse complement strand
TGTGTTTATGAGAGTTTTGTCTACCTATTTCAATATGGCATAAAGATTTGAAATAGATAACTTGAATGCTAAAATACTTGTTGTTTTTAACTGCTACTCCTATAATTGAAAGCTTGGAAGGTATGGATGAAGTTTTTATGGAATGTAATTCTAAATGAAATTGATCAATGTCTTATCCTATTGGGCAATGGAGTCAAAATGTATATGATGTGTGTGTCCTAATTATGGCTTAACTCAAATTGTTTGGCACTTTTAGAAGTTTATGACTGGCATAAACATGCAAGCTTATCAGTTACCAAGCTCTTCTTAGTAATCCCAATGATATCTCCCCAAGTTATAGTGATATTTGAAAGGATTTTAATTCTTGCTTGAAGGAAACCAATTAAGATGACTTATTTAAAAAGACTTTAATTGTTGAAAGAAACCAATTAAAAGGAATCACTTAAGAGGAGTTTAATTCATTCTTGCATAAACTAATCAAAATGAATGACACAGAGGCAGCAAATGTGTCTTGACAAATTAAATATATGCTTGATACATTCAATCTAAATAACAAGGAAAGACCACTCTGGAGACAACAGGATAACATTTATCAATGAATCTTGACAAACAATTGAACGCCACAATTTCGGCCACCAATTTAAACTTTCTTCTCCATTAATTACTTCAAAAGTTTTTACAATTCATATCAAAAGTCTTCTTTTTATTCCATATCCTATTCCTACTACTACTACTAATGATTTTTCTTTTGATTTTATCTTACATATATACTTTGTATTTTCAAGGGTTATGACCCTTCACATATCCACCCGGTACAATTTTTTCATTATATTAATCATCTTCGGCAAAAATATTTAATCTTAACCTTCATTGTCTTCGCACCTCCATGAAGATTAATCTTGATTATTATTTATTGCCCTTCTTTTGCTAGCAAGTGCATTTTCACCCAATTAATAAAATATCCTTTGAGTAAAAAAATTACCCACTCCTTAACTCTTTCGGTGAAAAATGTTTTATTCTTCAGTGAAAACATTTTACATCAGCACTTTACATTTTTAATGAAAACTACATCCCCAAAATATTATTATGTTGTGCTTATTTTAATAAATTTTCACCTCTTATGCTTCCTTGTTTTGCCCCAATGCGATATGGCACTTTCTTTTTCGTTATATCGGAGGGACTTGGACTTCCTCACTCCGATATTCCACAATCTCTTCGATGATATTTATGTTCTTTCATTGCTTTATCGGGGTTTCCAAAGGAACTACAAATACACTCTCTCCGATATTCAAAAGTCCTCTCGATGATGTTTATAACAATTTGTTGCCTCTACGTAGCACCGCATGGTTTTAGGGTTTCATGCTTTGGCCTTCTGCGGGGATGTGGAAAAAGCTATCTTCTGCTCTTTTCAACAATTTCCAATGGCTTTATCACCTAGAAACCCTCCTGGCATATTAGTTTCCTGCTCGAATTTCATTTGGTATACTTCCCAAAAGGGCATCCACTGTATCACTTCCATTGTAACAAAGCACAACAGATTTTTCTCAATACAAGAATCCACAAAGATGGGTCTTCCTTCACTGCGAGTATTCCATAAATTGCTTTATAGCTGCGGCAGATTTTCAAATAATTATGACACCTAATCATTAGCTCATACTAGATACGCTTCAATTCTAGTATTGAAGGAACTTCAAAAGGAGGTTCCTCCACCATATTGTCGCCTTCCTTTGACCAAATTTTGAGAATTAAAAGCCATCGGTTGTACTCGTGCCCTAGTATTTTGAGCACAAATTTTCTTGCGCATTAACATGCTATTCCTTTCGGTTTTCGCTATATTGCAGGGACCATAAAATGACTCTCACCGATATTAAAAGGTCCCCTCAATTTTTCCATATTTGTTGATCATTCAAATTTCTTTGCAACAAGCACTCATGGAGGTGTGCTTAAGTGTTTTTGATAATTGAACTTTCGTTATTTTCTCCCCTAGTCACTACTTCACCCAGTCACAAAGGGCCACATATTTCTTTACATCTTTTTTGTCCTTCAGTTCATCTCAATCACCCACTTCACTAACCCTATCACTAGGAGTTTTGTTCCCTACAGAATATCCATCTCCAATTTTGCGAGATCCATCTTTTAGCAGCTCCATCGCAAAACTCCATGAGACCTAGTGCAAAGAGCACACAGGAAACTTGGGTTTTCATGGAGTCTTGAAGGAAGTTAAAAATTTTGTTGTGATATTTTTGAGGTCATGTTGACCATATAGCTAGGTTTTGTTGTTTTGAATAAATTTTTATCTATCTATGATCAATGGATTGGGAGGTGGTAATCAAAAATGGGTTTTGAAGCCCCAACTTGTCATCTTTACCAATCTAGTCAAAGTGTTTGAAAACACATGAGGTTTTATATTTTGTATCTTTAGGTCATCCTTGTGTTCGACCCAAGCACCTAAGTTGTTTTGAAGGCCTATTTAAGGCATGCCACGACCTTTTGGTTGGTTGGAAGTTTCATTGTATGGACTATGTTTTCAAAAGTGGAAGGAAAACAACGTTCTTGTTACTATTTTTTGGTTTTTGTTCTTTTAACAGTGCTTAATGGATTAAATTGTTATAGTTTTGATCTGTAGAATTTAGTTGTGGTTGTGTCCAATCATTGTGGAAGGTTAAGAGGTTTCTTTGTTGCATTTATAAGTTTTTGTTGTAAATAGTTTTATTTCTGCTCAAGTTCTGTTTTGGAATAAACTGTATTTTGAAAATGTGGTGCTAGAGCACTTTTCCTCCATACAATCTGTACGGCCCTTTGGAAATAGTGCCTAGTCACCATGTTTGTAAATATTCTTGTAGATAGGGTTTGTGTGAGTTCATTTGATGCTAGCAAATGGGTTCCCTAGGCAAGCCAAAGCAGGCCCGGTTGGGGCAGTCTTGAAGTAAAAGCTCCATATTTTGCAGGGGAACAAAGATCTGAGCGAAATTATTTTTGGAGAATTTAAAGGGAGGTCTTAGATAAGCTTGGAGACTAGGAGGGGGTTCTGGAAGTTCATCTAGAGAGAGCAATTTTTGACAGTCTTCAAACAACTTTGTGAAATTTAGAAACCCTAGGGTTCTTGAGCATTTTGGGGTCTGGACAGTGTATGGCCTGAGAAGGCTTGAAACCACAAGAATCTTGGAGGTGAGGGAAGGGGAAAGACAATTCCTAATCCAAGAACCTAGATCCTTTAGTGGGTTTAGGAGGGAAAAGCAATTTACCCCTGTTCAGAGACCTAATTGGGGAATCAAGGCTACTAGCCTTTCAAACCCTAGGAAGGAACCTTGAGGAAGCGATGGAAAATTGGAGGTTTGTGGTTGCACAAAGACCCTAGATTGGTAATTTTGAAGATTTTGAAACACCTTCAAACCCCTGCAAGAACCTTGAAGAAGGTTGAGGTTATTTGGCCTTTAGGGAAGATTAAGGGCCAATGGAGAGAACATGGTGAAGCACCAAGATTTACTTGGAAGAAGGACAACAAGTGGATAGAAGAGGGATTTTTCAAACAACCAAGGGTTCCTAGGCAGGAATAGGGACCTATAGGTTAGATTGGTGGAGCAAGGAACCAAGGAGGTCTATTAAGGAAAGGCCAAGAGTAGGAATCAATGAGTGATTTCTCTAATCCCTCTCCCTATCAGATTGGTATCAGAGCGAGCAAAAGATTTGGGAAAGAGTAATATATGTCGGAGGTGGAGTCAAGTGATACTACCGTCATGGTGACAAATGCATAGTTGGCCAAGATGGTTGAAGAGCAGGAGGAAGATAATAGGAAATTGAGGGAAAGGATAGCCTAGCTTGAGGCAGTAGTGAGGAGTGCACAGTTTGAGGGAAGAATTCCGAAAGAAGAAGAGGTTGCAGAGGAAGATAAGACCCGTGAACCTGACCCTGTTTTGAAGGAGGAGCCTTTCTTGAAGGAATTGAAAGCCTTGAGTGGAAAAGCACTTGAAGGTATGCCACTTTTTAGTGGAAAGATGGAAGCAGATCTAGTCATGGATCAGATAGAAGGCATGGAGAATCACTTTGAGTGTGATGGAGTTACTGAAGCTCAGAAGGTGAAGGTTGCTAAGTCAAGATTGAGAGGATCAGCTTTGACATGGTGGAAGTTTTTTCAGACTGAAAGGGAGAAAGAAGGCAAACAACTCATATCAACCTGGAAAAGAATGGTTGCTAAGGTAAAGGAAGCCTATATGCCAGATGATTATGAGATCCAACTTCACAAGAAGAGGCAAAGTCTAAGGCAGAAGGACCAAGATGTAAACACTTACACTGAAGAGTTTCAAAAGCTTTGCTTGAGATCTAATGTGACAGAGGATGAGAGCCTAAAAGTGGCTAGGTATCTCAATGGCTTAAAATGGAATATCCAAGAAGAAATGGCTCTTTTGAGTCCTAAAATAGTACACCAATGTTATCAGTTGGCTATCAAGATTAAGGAAAGGAATAAGAGGAAGCAAGATTAGTCTTCCAAGGGCAGAGGAAAAGGCAGAGATCAAAGAGGACAGCGTGGTGGTTACCAAGTTAGAGGTAATAACCAAAGGAACCAAGGAGAATCTAAGCTCACTAAGCATGGAGGAGAAACATCTTCAAGAGGAGGATTTAACAGAGGAAGAGGACCTCAAGGAGGTTCAAACAGAGGAAGAGGAGTAGGTAGGAGTAATTCTTACTTTGCAAACATGAAGTGTTACCATTGCAATCAAATGGGTCATCCAGCTTATAGGTGCCCGGAGAAAGCATCCTCTTCTAGCAATGAAAAGAGAGTGGCCTATGCACATGAGGACACCATGAGTCCTAAAGCATCTGAAATTAGTCACATTGAATCTGAGGTAGGAGAGAATATGATGTTTAACAGGGTTTTGATCAGACAGCCAATCAAAGAGGAACCTAAGCAAAGAAGAGCTCTTTTTAGGAGTAGATGTAAAGATTTGAGTAAAATTATGCAAGGTTATAGTGGACTCAGGCTCAATAGACAATATAATCTCAGAGGAGGTAGTAACAAAGCTAAAATTGGAGAAGGTACCCCACAATAACCCCTACAAGGTCACATGGCTGAATAAAGGGCAAAGTGTTTTGGTGAATGAGCAAGTAACAGTGGAATTTTCAATTGGAGGCTATAAAGACAAGCTGGTTTGTGATGTATTACCCATGGATGCATGCCATTTGCTATTGGGTAGACCATGGCAATATGACAGAAGTGCCATTTATGATGGGAAAGAGAACACCATCTCATTCAAGAAGGATGGAAGAACCTTCAAGCTGCAGTCATTGACAGAGGAAGATGAAGGGCAGTCCAAGGTACCAAACATCATGTTGAGCAATGGTAAAGAGTTTATCAACAATCTACATCAAGGAGGTGAAGGATATGTGGTTTTAATGCAGTCTAAAGAAGACGCCAAGGCTGAAAGGACAATCTTACCAGAAGCAGTCCAAAGGTTACTTGATAAGTACAAGAGCATAGTGAGTGATGGAACACCTACAACTCTACCACCAAAGAGAGCAATAAGTCATTAAATTGACTTCATACCTAGAGCCTCATTGCCCAACAAAGTAGCATACAAGCTCACACCTGAGCATAACCTAGAGGTGGCTAGGAAAGTGCAAAATTATTGGATCAATGATTGATTCAAAAGAGCATCAACCCTTGTGCAGTACCAGTGGTATTAGCAACAAAGAAAGGAGGTAAGTGGAGACTTTGTACTGATTCTAGAGCAATAAATAGAATCACAATTAGGTATAGGTTCCCTATTCCTAGAATAGAAGACTTAATGGATTGCCTTGGAGGAGCACAATATTACACCAAGTTGGACCTCAAGAGTGGCTACCATCAGATCAGGATTAAGGATGGAGATGAGTGGAAGATATCTTTTAAGACAAATGATGGGTTATATGAGTGGAAAGTGATGCCATTTGGCCTCTCAAATTCCCCTAGCATGCTCATGAGACTAATGAATGAGGTGCTTAAGGATTTCAAAGGGATATTTGTGGTAGTATATCTTGATGACATACTAATTTTAGTAAGACAAATAAGAACAACTCCCCAAAGCATGTGGAGATGGTTCTTAAAAAGGTTGGGTAAGAAGAGAAAGGCAATCAACCTTTAAAGTGGTTCTCAAGCAGAGCTGTGTACCTAGGCTTCTTTAGTATCCACAAAGGAATAAGCTGGAATGGATCCAAGCAAGGTGGAAGCCATCCTAAACCAGCCTACACCAAATCCACAAAGAATGTGAGGTAAGGAGTTTCATGGTTTAGTTCAATCTCTATAGAAAATCTATAAGGAATCGGCGGAATATGTGCACCAGTCCTATATACTATCAAAGGTGGTTTGAAAACAAAGTTTAAGTGGACTCAAGAGGCTGAGAAAGGATTTGAAAAACTGAAACAAGAAGTAGCAACTCAACCAATTCTATTATTGCCTAGTTTTGACAAGTTGTTCACAGTTGAGTGTGATGCAAGTGGAGTAGCAGTAGGAGGAGTACTTAGTCAAGAAGGTAGGTCTGTAGCCTTCTTTAGTGAAAAGCTCAATGAAGCCAAGCAAAAGTACTCTACCTATGATCTAGAAGTATATGCTTTTAGTGCAGTCCCTTAGGAAATGGAGGCATTATTTGTTACCCAAAGAGTTTGTGGTCTTTACTAATAACCAGGCACTTAGTTACATCAACACCCAGGAGAAGTTAAGTAATAGGCATTTGAAATGGATGGAATACATCCAAGCCTTCACATTCACTATCAAGCAAAAAAAGGGACAAATGAATAAGGTTGCAGATGCATTAAGTAGAAGGTTGCTAATAGTGCAAGAGATACAGCTAAAAAGCATTGGATTAGAGAGTTTCAAAGACCTCTATGGTGAGGATGAAGACTTATTAGAAGCCTACAAGGTATGCTCTGATTTTGAAAATCACTTTCATATTCAATATGCTGATTATACACTACAAAATGGATTTTTATTTAAGGGTAATCTGTTGTGTGTTCCAAGAGGGTCAATGAGGGGTCTCGATTCAAGAAAAGCATAATGGAAGTCTTAGGTGGACATTTTGGCATCAATAAGACTTTGGAACTAGTGCAAAGGTTCTATTACTGGCCTAAGTTGGCAAGAGATGTTAGAAGGTATGTGGAACAGTGTGTTGTGTGCATGAAATCTAAGGGAGGAGCTAGCAACGCTGGTTTGTATCAACCCCTGCCCATTCCTAATAGACCATGGGAGTGTGTGAGCATGGATTTTGTGGTAGGTCTTCCTAAGACCAAGACTGGTTTTGACAGTGTTTATGTTGTGGTAGACAAATTTAGCAAGATGAGCCATTTTATTCCCTGCAAAACTACTCATGATGCAAGCTACATAGATCATCTTTTCTTCAAGGAAGCTACAGGATCCATGGCCATTTGCCTCTAAGCATTGTTTCCTACGAGATGAAGTTCATGAGTCATTTTGGAAAACTTTATGGAGTAGATTGGGTACAAATCTATCATTTGGATCAACTTACCATCCTCAGACCGATGGCCAAATAGAGGTGGTTAACAGAGTGCTAGGTAATCTTTTGAGGTGCTTGACTAAGGAATATGGATAGACATGGGATATGGTAATTTCTCAAGTGAATATGCTTATAATGACAATGTCAATAGAACTACAGGGAAAAGTCCTTTTGAGGTTGTATATGGGATGCACCCAAGAGGCATATGTGAGCTCAGAGATCTGGGATCCATGGAAAATAGGAGTGGACATGCAGAAGAATTCACTCAGACCATGAAGGAGATTCATGAGTAGGTCAAGCAAACAGTTACAACAACAACCCAAAAGTTGAAGGAGAAAGTTGATCTGTCAAAGAAAGATGTGCAATTTGCAGTTGGGGACTATGTTATGGTCCACCTCAACAAATCCAGATTGCAGAAGGGAATGCCAACCAAGTTACAGATGAAAAGAGTGGGTCCATGCAAGGTATTGGCCAAATATGGCAAGAATGCATACAAGGTGGAGTTACCATCAGATTTGGGCATCTCTCCAGTGTTCAATGTAGCTGACTTGATCAAGTACAAGGGATCAGTCAAGGATGTGGATCAGAATAGTTAGAAATTTCTCAAGGACATCAGTAATGTGACCTTTCCTCAACAAGACAAGCTTCAGGCAGAGAAGATCTTGCAGTCAAGAGTGAAGAAGACTACAAGGCACAAGGTGTACATGGAGCATCTTGTAAAATGGAAGGATAAGCATGAATCAGAAGCTACCTAGGTAGAAGAAGCAGACTTTCAAAAGTAGGGCATTGATATGACTCTGATCTCTCCCAAAGTTCCTTAGTTGTTTGTGCTGAGAGGGGGAGAATGGTGCAGGAGCACCTGGGAAAGGACTAGTTTTGAATGAAGCTCTAAATTTTGTTGTGTTGTTCATAAGGTCATGTAGACCATTAGAGGTGATCTATGGGATGTTTATGATTAGTTGGAAGGAGGTTGACAAGAGTTAAGTAGTTTTAGCTCTTCATTTTGGCTAGGTTGTAAAAATTGCCTAAGTTTTGAAAACACAGTGTGTTTTACAATGTTTGCTCTAGGTCATCTTAAAGGCTGACCCATGAAGCCCAACGGTTTTGGAGGCATATTAAAGGAATGAATCAACCCTGAGGCAGGGTTAGAAGCATTATTATTGTGTGACCTATCTGAAGATTGAAGAGAAATAATGTTATAAGCAGAAATTTCTGCGTTTTGCAGCTTGTTTTGAGTTCAATGGATTAGTTTTTGTTTCTTGGTAGTTATGGAATGTAGTGTAGTTCACATACAAGCATTTTGAATTCATTAAATAGTTTCTTGTACAATTTTTAAGCACATTTCTATATACTGTTTAGTGTTTCCCTGTTTTTGTTTTGAATCAGACTGTATTTTGAAGATGTGGTGCTAGAGCACTTTTCCTCCGTACAATCTGTACGACCCTTTGGAAATAGTTCCTAGTCACCATGCTTGTAAATAGGTTAATTTGTAGGTTATGAGTGAGTTAATTGGATGCTAGCAAATGGATGCCCTAGGCGAGCCAGAGCAAGCCCGGTTGGGGCAATCTTAAAGTAAAAACCTCATATCTTGCAGGGGAATAAAGATCTTAGCGAAATTCTTTTTGGATAATTTAAAGAAAGGTCTTAGCTATGCCTGGAGATTAGGAGAGGGTTCTGGTAGTTCATCTAGAGTGAGCATTCTTTGACAGTCTTCACACAGCTTTGTGAAACTTAGAAACCCTAGGGTTCTTGAGCATTTTGGTGTTTGGACAACGTACGGCTTGAGCAGGCTTGAAACCACAAGAATCTTGGAGGTGAGGGCAGGGAAACACAATTCCTAAGCCAAGAACCTAGATCCTTGGGTGGGTTTAGGAGATAAAATCATTTTACCCTTGTTCAGAGACCTAATTGGGGGCTCAAGGCTACTAGCCTTTCAAACCCTAGGAAGGAACCTTGAGGAAGTGATGGAAAGTTGGAGGTTTGTGGTTGCACAAGGACCTTAGATTGGTCATTTTGAAGCTTTTGAAACACCTTCAAACCCCTGCAAGAACCTTGAAGAAGGTTGAGGTTATTTGGCCTTTAGGGCAGATTAAGGGCCAAAGGAGAGAACATGGCGAAGCACCAAGATTTGCTTGGGAGAAGGACAACTTGTTGATAGGAGAGGAGTTGGTCAAACAACCAGGGGCACCTAGCCATGAGTAGGGACCTATAGGTTAGATTGGTGGAGCAAGGCACCAAGGAGTTCTAATAAGGAAAGGCCTAGAGCAGGAATCAGGAAGTGATTCCTCCAATTCTCTCCCCAACCTCAAACACTCTAAAATCCTTAGTGGTATTACTAAACTTTTCCATTAGTTCTCCATTTTTTTTGACAAACTCCCTAACTACTTCAATGTTTGGTCTAGGGCCCATAAATTTCCCCACCATGGTTCTTTCCATTAAAGCAATATTATGATCAATTAATAGATCAGGCACTGAAATTGCAAACTTACCTTTTTCAGGGTTAGAGATATTTTTCACCGAAGGGAAAGATGACTTTCCATTTGGTTTTACCCCAAACAAAGAGGTCCAGGGTTTGCGATTTCACAAGGTCGCTATAGTGGTCCCCACCACCTTGGATTTTTCATTTTTTTGACTAGTAGGGGAGCCCACAGGATTAGCTGCCAGAATATCCTTTCCTCCCGGATCCACTAGGATTTTTTTTCTAGAATCCACATCATCCAGATCAGCCTCACCTTGCTTCTTACTCAATCCCAGCACCTGTTCTGCCTGTGATTTCTTAGGATCCCACCGCTTCCATTTCCAACGTTAATTTTTCTCAAAATCCTTCTTTATCGTGAAATATATGGTGAGTGTCACCCCCTAAAATGGTTTTGAAAACAAATTCAAAGAAGACCTAAAAGAAGTGCAAGATGATTCCAAACTTTGAAAAATATATTTAGAATTCACAAAACAAAATGTCACAAATCACTAGTTTACATCATCTTCAAATTTCTCACAATTTAGCTGCTATAGGCGTATGAAAGTAAATATTTAGTTAAAAAAAATTAGTTCAGTGTCTAGTTTGGCTAGAAATTGTAAACCAGTATTGTGGGATCACCTTGATCATATGCATAAATATATAGGTCAAATATTCCTATGTATAGGTCAAATTCACCAAGGTATAGGTCAAATGCACAAAATTACAAGTGAAATGCAACAATGTACTTATCAAAAGTACTAAAGTGGGATCAAATGTGCCAGAGTATATGTCAAATATGACTCAAAATGGTCAAATATTTCACTTTCTTAAAAATGACCTTTCAAGTTATTATAATAGTTCAAATATGTCTTAGATCAAACACAATAAATTACTATTAGATGCATAATTTTGTAGTGTAGAAAAATGTATCCCTTTACATTTTCACACTTTTTTAGGTCGTCCCTACTAAAATCGGGCTTCTTTATGCTTAACTTAATCCTATTTTGCATCCACAAGTTGTAATAAATGCATCTTTTTGAGGATAATCCTGACATGTATCAAATGATCTATCATAATTTAATGATTTTGATTTGTATGACTAAGATTTAGTGATATGGGACTCATACACCACCTTGGGAATATAGGTTCCACATAAGTTTTGGGGCCTAAACCTAAGTTTAACATAAAACTAACCATTTCTTGAAATTTATTTTGCAAACTTAGCCTATTGGGACTCATATGCCCCAACTGACTTATGAGTCTCATTTAGCTTAGACCTAATTTGAATTTAGAATCTTGGTGGGATTTTATTCTCCTAGATCTAATGTCATCTTGTAGTGTTGTAATTTCAGGAAATTTGGCATAAACAAGTATAAATGCAAGGTTATTTCACATATTTTCTCCTCAACAATTTTAAGTGATCTTATGAGTATTCAAGTGAGAGAATTACAAAGCATTCAATAGGATTTAGGAGTAATTATCAAGCATTTTGGAGCATTATTCAAATATCAAGCATTATGTTTGTTTTAGAGATAACATTTGTGATGTGGGGTTTTATGATTCAAGCAAGCATTCAAGTCTAGATCCATATCATTCAAGTAAGAGTCAAGGTCTACATTCATGCTAGCCATCTCATACAAGATTTTAACCCCTTATTCAAGGGTTTGGTGAGTTACGACATTACATATTTTCTCATTCATCATTCCTCCATTCTATTTCTATTCATTTCAAGGTTTCATTACCAAAACAGGGTTTGACCAAGGAAAACCCCTATCCACTAGAAAATAAATTTTTTTCCCTCTCTTTGATGTATGATTTGTATATTTATGTTGAAGATCCATTTAAGAGCAAGATTGGAGAAAAGTTTTCATCTGCATTACAAGATCATGGAATGTCATCTATAGCTTACAATTCAATGATTCAGACTTAGAGATTTGGCATGAGAGAAGCTATAGGAGAACCTAAGAGGATATTAGAGTTTTAGATCAACCCTAATACTAGGAATAAATCACCACTTGTGGCGTATGAGTCACAATATACCCAATTTTAGACATTTCAAGTAGATCCCGAGTTACCAGTTTTAGAATCTAGTTTTTGTCAGAAACCCTAATTTGGGACTAAATTGCCCCTACTTGTGTATGAGTCCTAGTTTGAATTAAAAGTTAGTATTTTTAGGATTCTAGACCCTTATTCAAGCCTCTTTAGTTTCTAGGTGCACCTCTATCCTTTCTCTGTCCATTCTTTCGATTTTCAATTTTATATCTTAGATTGCATATTTAGGTTTTCATATCATTGCATTTCTTGTGTTTCCAAGAATTTCCTGGTGGTGAACCCCCTTTTAGTCTTTAAACACACCCTAGGACACCTTATTGTAGATTCCGTTCCCTCATTCCATCACTATATTGAGATCTCTAATGTTTCCTTGACTAAAACTTGTAGAAAATTAGTTGTTCTATATCCCTAAATGATAGAGCAACTATTTTCTACATTTGAAATTTTATAGATTAGATAAGCAAATGTATAGTCAAATTTGACTTTTAATAGTCAAATACACCACATAATAGTCAAATATACCAAAATATGATCAAATGCATAGGATGATAGTCAAAAGCACCACTGTAGCTATTAAATGTTCCACAATAGCAATTAAATTCATAATTTTTCTTAAAAGATGGACACAAATAATGTTATGATTTTATGAGAGTAACAATAGGTTTTAAATGTGTAATTATATTCTTAAAAGTGTAGTTTCACACTAAAAATTACAATTCTATGTAATTGTTGGTAAAATTCATGAGTTTTTGATCAATTTTAATAAGTTTTTGGACTGATTTTTTTTTAGCTTTTGGCAAGATACAAAAATAGTAGACATGATACCAATTGAATCTAAGGTAGTAGTTTTAAAATCTAGTTTTCTAGCCTTCACAAGAAATCTTGAAACTAAATACAACCAAAATATTCATTAAGGATGTGCCATACTAGTGTGGGTCTAATTATAAAATACCATTGGATTATGCATGCACATTCCATTCTCAAGATTGAATATATAGGGCTCTAGTGCCAAAAGAGCTCACCTTCCTCCTTCCCTTAAAGGTTTTGATACCTCCAAAGTGAAATGAAAAAAAATGATTTCTTTATGATTTAGGACATAGAACAACACATTATAAACTAAGAAAGAGATCTTGCAATAGGGTTGTCCTAAGGTCTAATTATAAACTGAAGAGGGGTTTACCACCAAGATAGGGATTGGAAAGGATAATATAATGCAATACCTAATTCTTAAACCTAATGAAATGCAAGATTTCACAAAATGACTTAAAAAAGCATGTAAAATAGAACAAAAAGCTGAGAGATGAAAGGTGTTCACCTGGAAACCCAAAGAGGACTAGAATGAGCTCTAAAATACTTAAAATAATGGAATTCAGGCACACTAGGACTCATACACTATTCTGGGCATATCAATCCCAAGCTAGGGTTTTTGTTCTGGAACAGGATTCTAACACCATAGATTCAGGATCTCCAAAAATCTAAAAAAATTCCTATAGTAGTCCACTCATACACCACTTATAGCGTATTACTCCAATTTCAATTTTTTTAGGAATTTAAAGTTCAAATCTATGCTCCAATCTCTTCTCTTCCCTTCCAAACTAATATCCAGATCTGAACCTATAAAAGGACCTGCAAAAAAAAATATAGAGTTGATTTTTCTTATGGGGGGTTTTCCTTAGTCAAACCCCTAGTTTGATAACTAAACCTTAATAGAAATAATGAATCTTGAATGAAAATGTGAACATAAACCATAACCTTAAGTGTTTTTTTAGATGGTGAAATTTGCAAATTGCTAAAAAACTCCAACACACACACACTTAGTATGGTTAGTTGTTAAAACAAAGCAAATAACATCTCTATGAAATAATCTAGCATGTTCCATAATGCAAATGAAAATAAAATAAAAATAAATTGAATGCATTAAAAAACATAGTAAATACCTATCCCATAGTGGATTGGTGCTACTTTGATGTGAAAAGTAGCCCTTTCCCAACTCTTGACAAGCTAAATGATGAAAATGATATGAAGATGCAAGATGATGATCAATATGGTATGCTAACTTGGATGAGTTATGGAGGATTAATACAATAAATGAAGCCTCTATTTATAACCAAGAAGGATAGAAAAAATTCCAAACATGGAGGATGTGGGACTAAAGATCCACCAATAACAAGATGCCACTTGTCAACATGTGATAGGATGAAGGTTGTGCAAGTTTTGGTGAATGTGCCAATAAATGACATTTTGGTCAATGTGTCAATAAATGGCATTACGTGGCCTTTTCAAATTTCAAATTTGGCTTGTTGGAGGGAGAAAAAGGGGCTTAAATTCCAAGTGGGGGACATGTAAGAGGAGAATTAATGCCATGTTGGAAGGGACAAGTCAACTTGATTTGAATTCAAACTTGAGGGAATATTCTCCAAAGATGCCTTGTTGATGGAAAATGGAGATTTAATAAATTAATTAAAATCCTTTATTTGTGCAAGTGGGAAGATCTAGAAAATGTGACATGCATTAGATTAGATTTAATCCTAATTTGGTTAATTTACAAGAGGATTAGGTGATTTGAACTTTTTGCTTTAGATTTAAAGATTAAACTAAATAAAAAAGGAGATGAAAGATGATTTTAGATTTAATTAAATAAAGGTTTGATTTATTTAATCAAAGAGGGTGATGTTAGGATCAAATTAAATATAGTTGATTTATTTAATTTA
>VDFB02153209.1:0-15119 GCA_007258455.2 Sequoia sempervirens | reverse complement strand
ATGTGATGCGAAAGGATGAAAGAAACTGCAAAATATTTCTCCTTGCATTTTTCCACCATCACCTGACCAAGCTCATTAGCATGGGTGTTGAGAGCGATATACAATGTCTAGGGATCATCATTATGGAGGCCTTTTTGAATTGCTCCATAGACCTCTCTATATGCCATTTTTTTCTTGAGATAATAAATTGGAAAAATGCCACCAGCGTAAGCCTTCCCTTTCCCCAATTTGTAAGCTTCAAACACCTGAAGGAGCTCACTGTCATCTAGGTAATTTAGAGATACTGACTCTTGAACCGCAATTGAAAGAAATTCAAAGGACTACACTAAATCCATCACATTTGACAGAAAGATGGAGAGAAGTTGTGTGGGAAATAGAAACCTGGGGGAATCCAGACATAATACTTCATGGTCTATGATAGCTTTGATGCTATCCAAAAGACTTGGACAGGACACCCTGAGAACTCTTGAAAACTAAAATTTCGTTGCTTCATTAGAAAAAGGAAGCTCTCCCTCTCTAATTTGCACTTCAATCCTGAAGTTTTTGTGTAAATATTCCATCCTATGCTAACACTTAGCAAAGAAATGATCTTTGGGACTTAAACTTCGTCGACCCACAACTTTAAACACCCAATTTGGAGAATCCAAATCCTTCCCCTGAATTTCAATTATGCAAACCCACCCAATGTAAACAAAGATACCTACACCTTGAAGATACATAGAACAATTTGGAGAAGAAAAGGAATTTTTACCCTTTACATACAACCCTTCCGCTAGCAAAAACCTATGTCATCGTTGACAAACCTGTAGTAGACCTTGAAGACCAATTAACCAAACTACTTGTAATGAATAGCTTTCCATCTTCTTATAAAACAAGTAGTTTGCATGATGGTTGCTGGAAATCATCATGAATGTAGGTTGCAAGAAACCCAATGGCACAAAACAAACCCCACTTTGAATTCGCACAAGGGAAATATTTGCAATGGTTTAAAGGATCTCCATAATAATTACAAGTAGTACGATGATAATATGCTTAGGTAGGTGTGTATTACACTTGTAATTATTAAACATAGTTGCCTTTCAAAAGTGTGCCACCTGCAACTTGATTTAACCTCAAATCAACACCGCCATACAGCAGGAAAGTTACGAATTTACTAAACAAACAAACTATTTTTTTTTTTAAAATAAGAACAATTAACATACAAGTTCACTTAACCATTGCCAACCATTTCCCTAAGGCTACGAGACCGTGTTACTAAAACCAAACGCGGAACATGAATTAAAACCATATCATATAATTACTTAACAATTAAAGTTCACATACATTCCATTCATAATAAATTTACATCCAAGAATATGAAGTACCACATGATTCCAAACAATATAGCTTACAACATGTTTACAATACTCATTCCCCGAATGAGACGAATCCAATAAGTACGATTACATATTACAAATTCCACCTCGATAACAAATGAGGGGTAATAAAATTACAATATTAACTTAAATGAATAAAGCATGATATGAAACTGCATCTCACGAGCTCTCCAACTGGAAATCTCATCCACACGAACACGAAGACAAACCAACGGATTAAGGAGCACGTGCCACCCGACCACGTGGAATCCCAAAGGTTCCACTCCCTCCATGCTAGGAGATAGTAACAAGGAATTCCTACACAAGACCATCCACCACTAGACACAGGCTACACAAAATTGATACAAAATAAATACAAGACCTCATCACATGACAAAACGGTCATACGCACAACTCTGGTACGAACTCTCACACCACTGACATAGGTCACATTATTACTTAACACAAGGTTACAGTGTTTCCAGAGAACAATGATCATATACATTACACAGTAACTGACTAAGTGTTGACATTGGAAGAGTGTCATGCATAAATTGCCATGAGTTACCCTGGCTCAACCTTCCTAGGCTACCAGACCCCCATCCTGGGTTACCCTGGCTTGCCTCTACCGCCACCCACTCCCCCATCCGGGTTGCCTCCGCTTGCCTCTACCGCCACCGACCTCACTTGTAAACTATGCTGGCTCATCTCATATCGAGCCTTTATCATTCACTTTGCTTCATGAGAGAGACATTCTTTATCTTTATTAGTGTGAAGATCCCCTATTAATTCTTTTTAGATTATCACTTAGTTAAACCCCAGGTGAGTTATTTCTCGGCTTCTTTGTGTGCTGACTCCCCCACAAAGAGCCACTCTCCTAACGACAACACAATCCATGGTACAATACCACAAACCAATAAGTGGACTAGACAAAACAACCTATCCAATCCAAAGAGGTAACAAATCAGTGAAACTCACTCCAACCACTGGAGGAAACAAGGTCAAAACCCTCTCCAAACACTGGAGGAAACCAAAGTACAAAACCCACTCCTTCCAAAGGAGGTACAAATCACATTGCCCTCTCCTATTCCCAAGGAGGCATAAAATCCCCGTTCGTGGAAACCGGGTACAATAACATAATACAACTCTACACAATTCCCCAAGGCGATTCACAAATTGACCCATTACATAAAACATCCCACCCTAACAAACTCCTCTGGAAGACTTACTTAGACAATTAACCCCGCTTTGCCCAACATTGAGAAACAGCAAAACATGATATAAAAAAGAATTCTAAGAAACTCAATATCTAATGTTAGGTTTCCTAAACCCAGTCAAACAATTACATCACACAAGAAATTAAGTAAATAATTAACATTAATTGCACAAACTCAATAGTGAATCAAGGCACGTTGACAACTTTAAGGAGTTTAAAATAATAATATATTTCATTTTCCCAATTTACTATATTAATTGAAAATCAACTTTTAAAATAAAAGCATTTGATTATCTAAATCTTCTTTTTAATAACCATTTTACTATTAAATTCGTTCTAAATAGATCATTTGAAAATGAAATCTACTTTTGCTTTTATTACGTAACAAATTCATCTTAAGATGGTCTATATTTTAATTCTGTCTATTTAATTTCATTTGTCTCAATTATCCGTAATAATCAAAACTAATTTATAAATAAATCAAACTTTTAATAAATAAAGTCATCTGATTGGAATAAATCATTCGTTATCCCTACGTTTCACAATTATATTCAAAATCAAGATATTTTAATAATTAAACATTTAAATTAAATCACTTAATCCATATTTCAATCATATAATAATTAATCAATTAAAATCAATATTTCAAATAAAACATTAGATTTTCTAAACTCCACTCTTGCCTCTAATAGCACGATGTTAAACTTCTTAATATATTTGAATTATGATATCCCTTAGTGCATCTATTAAAGTAAAGTATCAGTGCAATATCAATACAATTACCTATCAAAGTCTATTACCATGTTTATTTACAAATAAATATATCTAAAAATTTAAAACCCCATTAATTAAAATATATCTAATAATTTATATATTTCAAGTAATCATATTTAATTCCTTATTGTTTTACGTATACAAAATATGTCTTTAATATACATTTAAATAATTGCTTAAAATCAATTCTTTTAAAATTTATGACTATTTATTAAAATATCAATTTCCTTTAACTATAATAATCACATAATCATTTTAAAATTTCAATTTAACATTTAATGTAGCAGCCCGCTAAGGGACCAAGTGGATTAATACAAAAGACCATCAATACCAAGCCAATTTTTTTTTTCTTTTCTTTTAAGAAAACTAAAGTAACACTAACTAATACAACTCAACTAATTAATATGAATGACATCATTACATTAACATGATATTATAATCACATTATAACCTAAAAGTAATATTGAACATAACCCATTTGCACACCTATCCACCATGGTCCCCTAACGTCGCTACTAAGATACACCTATACTAATTAAACCTAAAAAAAAATATTTGATACACTATGACCATATTTTATTAGCACTTGAATATAAATTAATCTCATACATCAAATTATATATGATAACATATCTAAATTATCTCCAAACCACATCTAACACTATGCCAATATAAATATATTCTTAATCAATGTTATAAAATAAGTACATAAAGATATATCATATCTACTGCTTAATTAAACTCATATGCATTATAAATGCAACATTTCTATATTAAACCTCTCTATTACATACTAAACAATAGTAAAAATGTGTATAATCAAGATTGTATCAATTCACTTACTTTTCCTATACAAGAATGCTACCATGAACACGTTTCATTAATCTAAGAGGTATATATGTATAAGATATATTAAACATAATTTTTTTATGAAAATATCACCTGCACATAAATTTAACTATAGAATGAAGCGAAAGGAAAGACTCTCCATGTTGTGCATGAATTGCACCACCTAAATCCCAATGGATGGTTCAGAAATACCACCCTACCACGTAGAACCCTGAGGCCCACTCCCTCTGTGCTAGGAGACAACACTAGGCCCGACAAACAAGCAAACAACAAAACAGAAACAACAAGTGGCTGACACTAAACATCCAAAGAAGACTACCAAAATAAAAATCAACCGAAAATTACAATAACTTCACAAATGCTTCTAGGTACTTCTATAGACCCAATCACATAACACAAATGGATAGAAAACTAAAAAACTTATCATTAAACCACAAAACAACAATAAAGTATATTACATCAATCTCATAATATTATAACATAATGACACACTTTAGTTTAGTAATTCACAATCAAGACCAACAATGCACATCCCTAACATAATTGATCTTTACATATACATAAGTCTCAACATAAGATCTCACAAACACGAAGAAATTAACAACATGCAAATAGTACACACATTTAAATAAAAATGGTACAACACAATACAGATCAAATAATATAGTTATACCCTCTAATACAACTTTTAAAATTGAACTAATTCTCACTTGACACTAGTCAAATTTGTCAACAATAAAACATCCCTAAAACAATCATATCAACTCAAAATCAAAATCTGTAAAATACCCATTGCAGATTTAGTCGTTGACTACTCAGCAAGGCGAACAAAATTGACCAAAAGTGAATCATAAATTTATAAAATACAAAACAATAGACAGCTCTCATAAAACCCTCTTTTCGGTAATATTCGATTACAGTCAAATGACAAAATGAGTAACTCAATAATCAGATTTTATCCAAAATAAAATATAAAAAAGAAATATTAAAATTAATTTAAGCCCTTTCAAACCCCTATAAATCTAAAATCTCAATCTTCCATTGACTGTTTACAGGGAGAAATAAATATTTTTGTAGTCATAGAGGAGCAACTTGACAGCAGTCCCGTGTTTCAACCATATCTCACAAACTATGATCTGAGTTTCTAAAATTTTTGGACAAAATTTAAACGACAACGAGATGAAAAAACCCTTTAAAAATCTCACCAACCCAGTTTGTAAATTTAGATTTATGAACAACACAATCAGACCCTTTTACTGGTAAAGAACAAGAACAACAAATATGTATTGATTTTTATTGTAGAATAAATATTTCATTCACACACAGAAATAAAACTATCCAATATTTATTTTCAAAAATTAAAAGAAAGAAATCAATCAAATCATTCATACATACAAAAGAAAATTTTAACACAAGATCTAAAAATCCAACCTGGATCCAACGCTTGGGAATGACAGAAATTTGATGTTGAGCTCCAAAGTTTTCAACTTTCAAAACCCTCAAATTGCAACAAATTTCTCATTGCTCATTCCTCTTTGCAAGCATGGAAAAATCTCTCCCGAAAAAGAATTCAAATCCAACATGCACTCAAAAAAAAAAAAAACCCAACAGAAAGGAAACCCTTTATCTCCTCCCAAAATAAAGAGAACACTTCCCCAACCAAAAGACAACCTCTCAGCCACCCTTTCAACTTCCATTTTCGTCACTTTTCATAATGGAGTAATTAGGGTGGGTTCTGGACTCAAAAAATATAAATTTATAAAATAAAAATACCTTTCACCCATAAAGCTATCACATAGGAAACATTTTAAATCATTAAAACCACATAAAGACTCCATAAAACATAAATTTAGTGACCATTTTAATAAAATGAATCAAGAGACTAATAATACAAAAAATATATCTAAACAAAAGTAAAACAAATATTACTCAATAAACAATAATCAAATACCAAATAATGATAATAATAAACAATAATTAAATAATTATTCCTCAAAATAATAACATAATAAAACATAACATAAATAAATGTCACTTATGGACAATATTATATCACACCTCAAACACATTAATAAAAATCATAATAATAAATATGATAGATTCAATATCTAACTTCACTCAAATAATTCACAAATAAGGTAAAATATAAATCATAAAATAACTTCACATGAAAGAGCAACATTCACATCAAAAGATAAATAACACTAATCACAATCATAACAACACAACTAACCACAGGGTTTAACACCAACAGGTTGGGATCCAAAACTAAGGTTAGACAACAAAATCAAACAATCACATATCACATAAGAAACAATCGAATAAATGCAACACTCCAAACATAGGGTAAAGGAGATCAGACATTGTCTCATGACAACCCGAAAAAGTTAACACATTCTTCATCAATTGTCTCTAATTGAGAACAATGGCTAGGGTTAGGTTATAATTTGGGCCTAGATGTTATCTCCTCAACCACCATTGGGATTAGAGGCACGCTCAGACCTGCTAATTTAGGTAGAGACGTAGTCTAGTACCTGTTCACTTAAACATACAAATTAGAGTACATGTGCATAATAGCCGAAGCACTAGGAAAGAAACTCTAGCAATCGTATCTTATTCCCGTATGTCTCTCATACGTCCAATGGTACGATGCCGAACTTTCCACTTATCCTAACAAACATACTACTGTATCACTCAGTTATCCAAGTAAATCTCTGCATAATAACAATAACATAACAATATGCATCATACTCACCAAAACACTAATAGAAGCTCATGCCCCATCTTGCAACCACAAAGCTTGAACACAAATTAGTATATTTTATGATAATAAAGATAACCATAATCAAAATCATAATAATATGACAACACAATGATAATATATTAGAATCAAGTGAAAACCCCAAAGGTAACAAAACACTTTCATCACATCAATATGTCAATAACATACATCGTAGTAATGGTCATGTCTGAACACACACATCATGATAAATATATCCTTAAACACATATAATAAATTATTTCCTAACCTTTTTACTTAGTCCATAAATTCATGATATACAATATCAATTGTTTAACATCATTAGCACATACCTTTAAATGTCTCTATTATTTTACTTTCATCTCCAAGTTCCAAAGCCAAACTTCCTGCACATCCACTATGAGAATGGAGGGGCACTACATTTTAACATTATTTAATACGTCAAATAAAATATTATTTTATTTGCATAAAAATAAATTAATTTTTTAATATAATTTTAAACTCCCATTTAAAATTTCATATAACAAAATTATTCTTTAAATAAATATATTTATCTACATATAATTTAAAATTAATAAAAATCTAAATTTAATATATATTATATATATATTATAATAAATATATATTATATATATAATCTAAACTTAATATATATAATATATATATATATTATAATAAACATTTATTATAATATAAAATTAAATTAAAACTTAAGAATTTAATAAAAATCTAAATTTTATTTTAAAAACAAATAAAGGCTAAATAGCCTTGGTCATATCGCCACTCAACAAGTGGGATGCACTCCTCGCGGGTGTCGCTACAGCCTCACACAGGGTGCTGCCCTTTGGTGGCCGCCAAAACCCCTCTCCCACCACGGGAGCTGCACCAAATACTCCCATGGATGGGGTGGCCTGGGCATCCCCCACACAAACAAAATAAATTTTATTTTTTTATTTTATAACAATTTCATTTAAAACAAAAAAAGAATGAAATTCCAAAACCCTTATTCTGTAAAAACACCAGAACGAAAATTTAACAAGAGAACAAAATTTATTTCAATGGACATTTCCAGCCATCATGAGGATTAATCAAGCAAATTTCATGAGCACAATTATATATATTTTTTTCATTTCACAGCCTCAAATTGGGCAAATCATTTTCAGAAAAACACCTATAGTTGAAACTAAATTCCAAATGAAAATGAAAAATTTCTCAAATACACAATAAGGTATTCTGGTTTCTTTTGTTTCATTTTTTTTTTTTTTTCATTTTCTACAAGATTCTATTTATTTTGCAATTTCTCAAACCAAATCTAATATTGATTTTTTATTATTGAAATTCCAAACCCCAGCTTGAAAATTTTCACACAGCATAACCCAGATTGAAACTCATTTCCAACAAAAAATAAAAATAAAATAAATCAAAGAGGGAACCTGATTTTTCTCCAAAACTTGTAGCCTTCAACAATGGTGTTTTCCAATTCCTCCTTGGATCCAGCTCAAGCAAGAATCTCCATCTTCTTCACAAATCCAAGCAAAACCATAGCCAAGAAAATTTTTCCCCAAATTGAAAGATTGAAAATTAATGAGATCCCATTATCCCAAAATAAGGTTTTTCCTAAAATTGGTCAAAACCCCCAAAACAATTTCTTTTCTTTTACAGATCAAACCACGGAGAAAAACCCCTGCCGAATAATTTCCTCCTAAAAATAATAAATGAAAAAAGAATCAATAAAGCTTTTCCGCTTTATTTTCTCAAAAATCCTCTCCCCTTATTAGTCTTTTTCCAAATTTTAAAAGCACAACTTATCTACAATTTTAATTAAAATAATTTATTTAATCAAGATATTATCCACACATGATTTCTAATTTATTATTAATAAAAAGATAATATTTCATTATCCTCATCAATATTAATTTTAAATAATTATTTACATTTTCAATTAATTAAATCACTTTTTAATTTACAATATATTTAAATTTGACTTTTAACTAACTCACAATTAAATCAAGTAACAATGCAATATTAATTAATTATTTTATAAAATAAGATTAATTAATTAAGCACTAACCATAAATTAAATAAATACATAACAATCAAACTACATAATGACAAGGACAACACTTCAATCATGACACCACAACTTACAACAGGACGACGGACTTGGAACGAAAAACCTAGCTACCATCTCCCAATCGATTACCATTGGTAAATGGACATGCTCAGACTTGTGAAGCCAGGTGGAGTCGATGTCATGTACCTGTCAACCTGCAACAAAGAGCATGTCAAACGTACAATATATATAATATGATCAAACACACCGTGAAGAGGAAATCTCAGAATTGTAGGGCGCTCGCAAGCGAGTGATACAATCCCGTCCCCTTCACCAATACAGTATCACTAACTGACGCATCTAACATCAATGATATGATCAATAGCATAAACATCATTAAATCAAATATCTTCTACGTTAATCCAAAACACGCCATAAAGATAACATCAGAATAAAATAACATTACATCAAAATATAACTTTCACATCATTTAACAATTGCAATCAAAAGCAACCAAGTTCTAAAGTCAAAGCATATTTAGACACAATCATCAAATTATAATATAACATATGCATCACTAATCAGTTCACGATCAAATGATCACCAAGTTCTACAGTCACATCATAAGCATAACAAAGCATTACCAAGAAAACACTGCCGATCCAAATATCCAAAACAGAGGGGTGTTACATCCTCCCCCCCTATGGTTAGGCTTACTCTTGGAAGCCTACAAACAAAAATAGGGATGGAACTCCCTCAAAACCAAAGCTCAATTCTCCTCAACAATGCGAGTTTTATCCACAGCTACCTCCATGGTTTTTGACTCAAATACACGAACACCACCACTAATCTGAGGATTTAAACCCCTAATGAAATGATGTACTAACATACCTTCATCATCACCTATGCCCACAAACTGTTTGAGCTCGAAGAAGCGATGCTCAAACTATTCTACTGACATATCCATCTGTCGTAGGGCATGAAACTCATCTCCACGGCGCTGACGCCAATGCTCAGAAAGGAATCGAGCTCTGAACCGCTCTAGGAATAACTCCCAAGATATAGTGCCGATATCCAAATGGAGCTTCTGCTCCTCTAACCTCCACCAAGTAGATGCGAAATCCCTCAAATGCATGATCGCACACCTAGCCTTGGTGTTGCTACCATACGGATGCATGGCAAAACACCTATTCAAATCAAACAACCAAGTCTCAACCTCTGATCTGCTACCCAAACCATCAAAAATGGGTGGACGAGCTCTAAGGAGATCTCTCATGTGAGTAGCCATGTCTGCCTCAGATGGAGCTAGAAACTTATCTCTCTCTCCTACAACCTCTTGATCCCTATTCGGCCTAGGCCCCATACGAGCAAGAGTCTCCTCAAGCAAGCGACGCAACTGAGCATCCCTGATCCCTAGTGGATCCTGATGCTGACTGCCAACCTCTGGCACAAACTGAGAAGCCTGATGCTCCTCATGATTAGAAACATGGGGAACAATGGGAGGTGTATCATGTTGATTACCTCCTCGACCGCCTACACGACCATGACCCTTATGACCCCACTTAGGTGGCATGATCCTGAAATGATACACACCACAACATAAGACAAGGTACACAAACAAAACTCTAAATAGATAACAACTTAATGGGTCCCAAAGTTCAGTTTAAACTTGGGCTCGAGCATCAAACATCTGCCATGTGTTGAGAACCCAAAAAAATCACCAATTTTGAAAGGACTTTGGTGTGTGCGATTATTTAATGCATTAGATCTTACTGATGCCAAAAATTTTGAAAGTGGCATGCCAACAGTAGGAAGTACCATGTCCCAGAAATTTTGAAGATGCATGTCACTATTAGGAAGTACCACGTGTGTCCCAACACACATACCATGCAGAGCAAATGGATATATGAACAAGTTGATGACGTAGCTAGAGGAGGTTAATAGAATAGTTCACCAAGTGTCAGCACTCCTCCAACATGGACAAGAAAAGCATGCAAACAATGTTTCCTCCAAATCTTCAACGTGGACAAGCAAAGCACACGAACAATGTTTCAAATCCCCTCATTGACAGCAACGTGGATAAGAGGAAAACAATTTGTTAGATTATAACAATCTTGCACAAATAATAATCGTTAGCTTTCAAATTTTTAATTACAAAAAATGATTTATTTTTTGACTTTCCAATTGATCATTTGGTCTGAGCGAAATCCTTTTGATTGAACAAAGTAAGTTGCACTTTAATGATTTTCCATATTAATAAATCTCTTTCCTGTTACTGTCAATAATGCAATGCAACTCCTGTGTGATTTTGCATAACCCTACTCATCAATTTAACACTTTTATGTCTCTGTCAATAATGAATTGCAACTCCTGAGTAATATTTTTTTAATCCTGCCTCATAGGTTATCTCCTCTTGATCTTGCTCACAACCCAAATTTGCAAATTGATCTGCTAATTGGTTTCCTTCTCTATAAGTATGTGTGATATGGAATTTTTCCAAGTCATCTAGAAGCTTCCATACCTAAACAAGAAAATATGAAATTTTCCAACTATAATGTTTCCTAGCTCTACAAGCATTTATGATTATTTAACAATCACCTTCAACATGCAACTTTAAGCAATTCAAATTTATTATCATTTGTAAACCTAATAGAAGGCCCTGAACTTCTAAAATATTATTTGTTCCTGATGGTAATTTGAATGATCTTGCTCTAATTAATAAACCTTTTGAATTTCTCAACACGACACCTGCACCTGATTTCCCAGGATTACCTTTAGAAGCTCTGTCAAAATTCAACTTAACAAACCCAACTGAAGGTGGCTTCCATATTATTGTTTTTCTATCAACTTTGTTGACAATAGGAACTTGTAAACTGCCTCTAAAAGGAGTGACCATATTTTTCCAAATCTTTAACTGCCTCGAATCCCAATCTGTGAAAATTGAATCAACATGTTTAGCATTATGCACAAAATAATTACCTAGTTCACATATCGAAGTCTCTAATTTGTGAAGCACTTGCTCAATATTTGAAGTTTGCTTGCAAAATATCCTTTTATTTCGCTCCCACCAAATTGACCACAAGACAGTAGAAGGAATAATTCTCCAAAGACAAGCATACAATGATGACTGATACAGAAGGGGCCAACTTGATCCCAAAGTGTGCATATAATATTAATATTAATAACATAAAAACAATAGAATATTATTATTCATGATATTAATATTTATATAATAATATTATTATTAATATTATTATATTATATAATAATAATATTATTATATTATATAAAATAATATTATCATTTAATAGTATCAATTAATAATATATATTAAATTTAATATATTATAGCTTATCTATTTTAATGTTATTCTATATAATATACATCTAGATATATCAATTTGGAGGCGTCTTTTTATTAATAATAATATTTCAAAAAAATTAAAATTGAAAATCTCTACAAGTAAATAAAATAAATTTTAAATAAAAATAAAAATGTATATATTCATCTACGAAAATACAATATAGATAGATCTGTTTAAAATATTTGTCCCATCAAATTAACTTTTTCTTATATATATTATATTCTATATAAGGTATCTATACTATTTCTTAATGATTTATAACCATGCTCAGAAATATAAATGGTAACTTCCCTTTTATGAGAGAACACAAATAGTAACTAAATTTGAGCACTTGAAATCTGGTTTCAATGTTATAATAATATGGGACTTAAAAGATTGGTAAAGCTTGAGGACCCCACTATGTCAAAACTATTAGATTGGACACATAAGTTTTAGATATAATGCATCATCCCATGTGAAGGAATTATAATATGTTAGATGAGTTTAATGACATTTATGAAGTTATTAAAGAATTTCCATATTACATTTAATGTGGAGGACCATATTCATGTAATATAATTATTCCACCATACAAAAGACATATGTACTCTTTCAATGCAATTTCAGATTTCCAAAAGTTAAAAAAGTGGAAGCATAGAAAAAGCATGTGAACTTTGTTGGAAGTCCTATTACAAGGTATGCACAAGATGAATGTGTTGAAAAGGCCTTATAAACCTTTTAAGAAAATGTCATTAATAAAAACATTAAGGATAGAACCATTACTTATTAGTGTTCAATTAATTCCCATAGAATTAAAATGAACCAAAATGAATAGAGGGAGTGATGTAGGAGCATCTATGTACTGGCATTATCAGCATCACCAAAATTAATTTAGTTTCGATTTTTGCATTTTTGGAGTGTATTTTATTTTGGAGTTCAGTTCAAATCTAATTTTTATGGTCAATTTGCGAAAGAGGTTGATTGATATTTTGTCATTTATTGACAAAAAAATCATATTTCTTTATGCTTCCAAAGCTTTGAGATCAGTTGATGAATATTGCAGTGAATTGCAATTTTATCTATCTAGTTTCCACAAACTTCCTTTGAATTTTCAATTGTTGAATTGCTCATTAAATTGGTGGTTATTAGCAACAAGAAATAAGAAATTAATGTTTAATTTTCAGAACAAAAAAAAAACCATGTCAGAAAGATAAAGAGACAAAATTTATGTAGCCAAATAAAATAAAATGAAAAGATTGAGTTGATGGCACAAGAAAACAGGGTAGATAAAAACAAAGAGCCATTATTTGCAAAAAATGAAAGGTTGTGCCACTTTTAAACATAAGACATTTAAAATTTAATATAAAATGTAAGAAAATACAGAGGAGATTTTGTAAAGGGGCTGAGTGGAAAATGCTAAAGAGAAGAGGAGGGCATCAAAGTTGTGCCAAGAAGTGAAGGTGAGGCGATGCCAAAAGAACTATGGATGTGGACAATGAATGGGTTGTGTAGAGAAAGTATACAACCATGAAGATAAATTTTGAATAAGATCCCTAGGATAAATCTATAAATGTTAATAACCCTAAAATAGCTATCAATATCCTAGTACATATGTTAATAGAAAATAATAGGAGGTGAGTACTCTAAAGTTCCAAAAACTGCAGCAAAACAACTTAAAAGATAACACACTTCTGAATATATTCATATTTCAAAAACTATTTCAACAAAACAGTAAGCTTAACCAATTTTTGATACAATAATATAAATACATAATATTTTTTAATTATACGTACATCTATTTTTATAAAAACAAAAACACTAAACTGAATTTTATTTTTATTTATTATTTAAATTAGGGCACCATACTCCAATCTTGCAAGCCCACTCTTCATTCCACTCAAAACAAAAACTTAGGAGGTCACCACAACCATAGTGTATGAAATCACATTTAAAATTCTAATATTCAATAGATAGCATATCCTTAACATAATCAACACATTATAATAAACCAACAAATTTTTAACATTATAATAAATCAACAGATTATAAACTCCATAAAAAGAACATAAATTATGTTACTATTCTATAACAATGGATCTCACAAAACAAAATCTCCACTTATTCCATGCAAGTCACTTATTTATGAAAATATTTAATGTTGTGACATGCTTTTACAATTTTTTAGCTAAGGATAGCAACATTGGCAATCAACGTTACTCACATGCAAAGTGCACCGCAAACTGAACAATTTGGAACAAATGAGCAATTATCTCCATCAACCATGTGAGCCGCATTTGCTCCTATAAACATTTCACTTGCAACACCCATATCAATACACAATTGAAGTCAAAAGAAATACTACCAAAAATAAATACATCATTCAAACATTATTTGTTGCTATGAGCATAAGAATGACAAGTGTAGAGGATAAGGAACCTTTCATTCCTGCAGTTTCACTTTGCAAGTATTCAACTGCTTTGGAGACAAGAACATATTATAGGACATCCTCCTCTTCATCATTCCTAACATTTTGCACATTATTGAGATTTTGCAAATGTAAATTGGAAAATTCTATTTGTGATTTAGAATTGTTCATTTACTTTCTTATTTTGCCATGTCTTTTTTATTTCAAATCTCTCTTCCTTCCAAAAAAAATAAAAATAAAATTGTACACATTATTGAGATTGCAAGTTTGTTTGTTTTTTAAATAAAGGAAATATTAACATTCTTATTTTGGTTTCATGAATGGATTTATAGATATTGATTTA
>VDFB02153208.1:0-29743 GCA_007258455.2 Sequoia sempervirens | reverse complement strand
GGAGGGAGAGGGAAAGAGGGAAAGAAGTGGAGAGAGAGAGAGAGGCAAAGGGAGAGGGTGAGAGAGAGGGAGAGGGAGAGGGGGAGAGAGAATATTTAAATATCTTATATATTAGTAATATATATATATATTAACTAAAATATAGAAATAATATTTAAACATATTATACAAAATAATATAATATATTATATATTATATAGTTTTGTAAGAGATTATATATATTAAATTATAAATAATATTGTATATTCTAAACTAGATATATTAACATAAACTATAAACTATACACTATTTAAAAATCATATATAAACTAAATCATATATTATAAACTAAATATATTAAAATAAACTATAAACTACAAATGAGATATATTGAATATGTTAAAAAGTCTTGAAATTTTTTAAAATGCTATGTTAACAGATCGGATATCCGATTCAAATCTGATAAATCGGATATCCGATTTGAATCAGATATCCGATATGTCTGACACAAAATTCATTGCCTAGGGAATAGGCTCGGGTTTGCTTTGGTTTTTGGTTAGGAGATACCAATCCTAAAAAGTCAACACAAAAAATGTGTTTAACAACTTACTTTGTTTTTTCGGACTTCGCCCATGTGGCCTAATTTTAATTATTTTTAGCCAAAATTGATAAATGAAAAAGGCTCTTGTAGAGGAGATTCTCAGCTTTTTCCAATATAAGTAAATTATGTTTTATTTTGAATTTAATAGGATTATTATTATTTATTTTCTACTAGAATTATGACAAAAGTCTTCATTGATAGGCTGATTGTAAAACATTTATAACTTTCAACTAGATCATATTTTGAACTAAAACATACAATATTCTATGCTTTTCATACTATAGGATTAAAAAAAAAAATTGAATTTCATGAAATTTTGACCAAGTTAAGGTGGTCAGACATAATGAAGCTTTATATTTTTAAAAGTTGTAATAAAAAATTCATAATTAATTATTTACTTGGAAAAATTAAGCAAAAAATATATAGCCACATCCTATTATTTAGAGTCCTCTACTTATATCTAAAATCTCATAAAAAATATTATCATTTTATTATGGTTAGGTGGCCGCATTTACACCTACTTCTTATTTTTTTCCGAACTTAAGTAATACTGCATTGAAATTTCAAATTTTCACCAAATAGATTTTGTTTCTAAAAAGTTAAACCTAGTAGTTTAGAAACTACATTCAATTTCCCACAGATTCTATTCTTACATGTTTTTGAAATAATATAGATAACTTATTCAAATTTTTACGTCAAGTTGCCTAACTCTGATTTTTCTGAATTTTCATTGCCACTTAAGGGGGTTGTTTGGCATACCATGATCCTGCACATACCCTTATAGAATGAAAAATTTCTTTTAATGAGTTCTTTAAAATATTTATCTACCTTTTCAGATAATACTTTCATGTCTCCACCCAATTGATTCTCTTTTTTTTCACAAAGATCTTATGTTTCCTTTTCCTTATCATCTATTTCCAATTGTATTTGTTCCATATAATTCTTAAGTTCAAGAATCTATGACATCATTTGTTCAACTCCACTTATAGCATCATCTCTCACTATCTTTGCTTGCACAAATTCATATGCAAGAAAAAACCTCTTGACTTTATCCACTTTTCATTTCCATTTTCCCATTGCACATACTACACACATACCTTCCTCAAATTCTCAAGAGCGGAAAGAATCTTTTCAGTTAATAAATTATCTATCTCATTCACTTTTGTCTGCTTCTTTTCATGTGTTTTAGAGAAGATTAATTTTTCATTTCATGTATTCTAGTACTTGATGCCTTTAGTTTTTCATTTCTATTGGCTCATTGCACATAGTGCACATGCTCCTTCCTGAACTTCTCAAGAGTAGGAATAATCTCTTAAGTCAATACATTATATATTACCTATCCCTATCTCTCTCCTACCATCCAAAGCTAAGAAGATGATTTTATCATCAAAATAAAAGGAGGTTAATTTTTAAGGTTCCTTTTATTACATTCATACTCTCTAATAAAGAAAAGGTTTTCATTACTACAATTGCATGTTGGAAAATATTGGGTGTTATGAAAACTGCAATCCACATTTAAGTTATTTTCCATTTCGGGTCCTTCTGTCCCTCCCACCCTACCATTCCCTATCTCCCCCTTCCCTCTCTCTCTCTCTCTCCCTAGAGTAACTCCTATCATCTTATAGACCTTCTCACAATTGTCATGAATTTAATTGTTGCATTCACAATCCCCCATACCTTCATCCCTACATTGTTATTTTATACCATCCCTCATCCACATTTCCAATCTATTCCATAATCCTCACCTAATCATTGATTGAAGATATTCTTACTACTCTTCAAAATTTGATGAAGGAACATGTGCACTATGTGTAATGGGAAAATGGCAATGCAGAAGTGGATAAAATCAAGAGGTTTTGGAGTGATGGATAATAAAGGATAGGGAGTGGTAGGTTAGAAGGGATAGAAGGACCAATATACAAAAATCAAATATTACACAAGGTTTTTTTGGTGGATGCAATCCTCTTTAAAAACCTTTTCCTAGTCTTTGTTTGTGGATGTAATCCTCCTCTCCAAATATACAAAAATCACTTTGGTATAATTCTTTTCATGTGTTTAGAGCAGATTCCTTTTCATTTCATACATTCTAGTACTTGTTGCCTCCAATTTTGCATTTCCATTTGTCCATCACACATAGTGCACATGCTCCTTCCTCAACTTCTCAAGAGTGGAAATAATAGCTTAAGTCAATAAATTATCTATTATCATTCTTCTAAACCATTTCTCACCATCCCCCTCCATCATACCAACCCAAAAACATTATCCTTATCCCTCCTCCATCCTATAAATATGAAGTATATTTTCAATTTTTTGATTCAATTGATTTTATTTTGTGGACCAAAAAAATATATGGAAGAAATACAATTAGAAATATATGATAAGGAAAAGGAAAAATCAAATATAAGTATATAATAATTTCTAAATAGGGTGTATTGTACTATCCCCTATCAATTATATCCTTATAAAAAGTTTTTTGTTGTGTACACACCAAGAATAAAATGAAGTCCACCTTCAAATTTATAACAAATCTTTGGTACAGTAAAAATGGCATTTCACTTCATCTAATTGGAACAAAAAAATGCTCACATTATTTGTACTATTGGAAAACACACTGTCCCTTATCAATTATTTCCTTATGAAAAATGCTCACATTATTTCCAGTGTTGGAAAACACACTGTCTCCTATCAATTATTTCCTTATGAAAGATGATCACATTATTGGAGTGTTGGAAAACACACTATCCCTTTTCAAATATTTCCTTGTGAATTTTTTTTGATTTGTACACACCAACAATGTAATGAAGTCCACCTTAAAATTTTAGAACAACTATTTGGTATAGTAAAATTGGCATTTCACTTTCTTCATTTGATTGAAACAAAAAAATCCTCTCATTATTTGGAGTGTTGGAAAACACACTGTCCCTTGTCAATTATTTCCTTATGAATTTGCAATGTTGGAAAACACATTGTCCCTTTCCAGTTATGTAATGAATTCCACCTTCAAATTTTAGAACAACTCTTTGGTTACAGTAAAAATGACATTTCCGATTGTCCCTTGATAGGGGACAATGCATTTTTCACTTTCTTGATATGATTGGAACAAAAAAATGCTCACATTATTTGTAGTGTTGGAAAACACACTATCCCTTGTCAATTATTTCCTTATGAATTTGCAGTGTTGGAAAACACATTGTCCCTTGTCAATTATGTAGTGAAGTCCACCTTCAAATTTTAGAACAACATTAGAAATAACTAACATGCGACAATGTGTTTTCCAACACAAAACAAAAAATGCTCACATTATTTGCAGTGTTGGAAAACACACTGTCCCTTGTCAATTATTTCCTTATGAATTTGCAGTGTTGGAAAACACATTGTCCCCTATGTGGGAAAAATTATCACATTGTTTGTAGTGTTGAGAAACACATTGTCCCCTATGTAGGAAAAGTGGACAAGGGACATCATTAGAATGTGAGATGTCTAGAAATAAATAGTAGGGGATAGTGTGTTTTCCAATATTGGAAATATGATTTGAACAAAAAATGCTCACATTGTTTGCAATGTTGGAAAACATGTCCCATGTATAGAAAAGTGGACAGGGGACATCATTAGAATGTAATATGTCTAGAAATAACTAACAGGGGACAATGTGTTTTCCAACATTGGAAATAACTAATAGGGGACAGTGTGTTTTCCAATAGGGGACTGTGTGTTTTCCAACAAGGAACAAAAAAATGACACTATGTGTTTTCCAACAAGGAACAAAAAAATAATAGTGTGTTTTCCAATAGGGAAAAACTAATTGGAAATAACTAATAGGGGATAGTGTGTTTTCCAACATTATTTGTAGTGTTGGAAAATACACTGTCCCTTGTCAATTTCCACAAGGGACAGTGTGTTTTCCAACACTACAAATAATGTTGGAAAAGACATTGTCCCATGTTAGTTATTTCCCTATTGGAAAACACATTGTCATAACACCCAATGTTTCCCAACCTACAATTTTTGAAAATAGTATTAATGTAATTAAAATCTTTTGTTATTTATAGAGCATGAGTATAATGAAAGGAACCTTCAAAATTTACCATTAATGTAGTTTAAAATTTTATGAGTTGTGCAACACCTTTGATTTTTGACCTATCAAAAAGCTTCATAGGATTATTATAAGTGTTAGTTACCAAAATTTGCACTCGATTCTGAACTACACAAGTTTCAGCAATTTTGGTAAAACATTGGATTCACTTCTATGTGGGACACTTAGAATGAAGTGAAACCTTTGGGTTCTAGGCCGGCTCCTATTTAGATAATCACCTGAATGCACTTAAATCACTCTGAAAACTTGAAGGGGAAAAGGATAGGAAATTAAACTAAATAATAAACAACTGGATACTTAAAATTTTCAAGGTGATACACTAAAAATATGATGATATCCTGATTCAACAACACATGACAATGAAATCTGACAATACTAAGCACATAAAACACAACTTTGGTATATAAGCAGCTACATAAAAAAATGTTTCATAGAAAAATATTAAACCAGTTCCAAAACTCTAAATTAGTAGGAAAAAATAAAATCCTCACAACTAACCAAGCCTGAACTAGATAAAACTTCACAATTTATAACCTATTAGCTGCAATATTTTCACTTAAGACATGATTCCAAGACATAACATGTAGGATTATTGGAAATATCAACATGAAACATCAAATTGAAAATAGAAGCATACAAAAGTGAAATCCAAAGTAGGTCCCAAAAAGCTCTTGAATTATCAGAAAACTATTGTAAGGATGTCCTCAAAATATCATGAGTTACAACTACCAAAAATAACACAAACTCTGGCACTCAAAGTCTCCAAAAGTCTCTATCATAGAATGTAGAAGAACTCTCTAAAAAATCAGCTTCAAAACTCATAAGTACAACTCTCAACCACTCAGGGTCGGATCCAAGAAAATAGCCCCCAAAATAGGACACTCCACTCTCTAAAAGAAGTCAGATACATGAAAAAAACCTCTCAAAGTCATTAACCACCCTATGACTCAGAAAAAAAACCTCTGAAAGCACTCCAACTGACAATAAAGGCATCCTAACTACTTGAGAGAAGTCAAATACGACCGGGCTGAATCTTCTCTAACATTCCTAGATACCCTCCTCATGTTGGAAAACTGATCCAAATAACCTCATTTTGCTCCCAATGTTGGGTAACTCCACTCACTTTCCTAAATGTTTTCCAAAAAACATAAATGCAAGAATATGTTCTTTACTTGGTCGAATGCATGAGTGGCATTTCACTTAATTTTGCATTTAATAACAGTCAAAACTAAGTGACTTATAGAATATCACTAAGGCTTAAATGTTTTTTTTTTACAATTTCAATAAGGAAAAATCCTTTTGAAGTCTTGGCCCACGGTGAATGAAATGTCTCAAAGTTTTCACTTAAAATATAACATATTCTATCGGCCTTTTAGTGAAAACCCTAAAAGAAAAATGAAGAAGTCTTCATTCGAATTTGCATGTTGAAGCTTCTCAAAGAAGCTAAGGCCGACACCAAGGGTTTCTGAACTTGAAGCTACACTTTCGCCTAGAGATCTCACCATCCTTGTAGGTTTTTGACCAAAAAAAGCATCTCTCTGTCGATTACTACAGAATCACACTGGTAAGAGTTGTTTTAGAAGAAAGAATATGAGAAAACAGTCACTTTTGCTCATAATCGGGCCTCTTTGGCCATGGCTGTTAAATATTTCCTCACTCATTCTGTGTTTATGTCATTTTTTGCTTCCTTCTTTATGGATTTCTATGGCCATGGCTGTGCAAACTGTGTGAATAAAAACCCATATCGATTCTCTTTGCCATGAAAAAACTGACAGAAGTCTTCGCTTTCTTTTACTTTTCTTGTACATAATCTACATATTTGAGCTCAAAATGAAGAAAAGGATGAACATTTTATCTTTTAGATCTCATTTCTAAACAAATAAAAGTTCCCAAAATAAGTTATCTTCATGTATTTTTGTTATGCGTGGCTATGTGTTCCTTTTTCTGTTGCTTTCTAGTATTTTCCTATAGATGAAAACCTATCCAGACCACGGCTATATACTTGCAGGGTTATCAAACCCGCACCATGCATTCTAAAGAACTATATTTTGGCCTTCTAGGTATTTCTCCTTTTGAAAATTATTGCAAGAAAACATTTCCAATTCCGCATAAAAAGAAAAATTAAGACTCACTTTTCCTCAAAGTAGCTAAAAGACCCTATCTTGCAAAATTGTTCTTATAACTTGTTGTGCCCAAAAATGTGTAATGAATTCTGAATAAATACACTACATAGGTCATGTCTTTGTCTCTCTTTCATGGATTAAAACCTTGAAGGCTCTATTGATGATCTGAACTATCAGTAACTGGTCAAACATTGCAAACTAGTAACAGTTGTATCTTTTGATGTGTAGTTGAATGTTGTACATTTTTTGTCACTATGAAGTGAAACTAAGTTATTGGAGTCATTGTAGCACTTCATTAAGTTTCACTATCATGCTGTTATGTTTGATGAATCTCATTGTTATCTACAAAATTTAGCCACCTTTTATCATTATTATCAGAATCTGTTGACTCCATCTTCTCTTGATTATTTCATCAAAGTGTAATTATGAGACACTTTTCCTCTACAGTACAAAAGCCAGAGATCAAAATTTTATAATATTTTTATGTCGTTTGCGCTCTTGCTAACAGTACCCACTCCATGGTTATAAACATCAGAATCTAGACTCAAATGATAATGATCCTTTTCATTGTACAGTCTTCCTTATTCATAAAAAATGCTTGTCAAAACTCTTGTAGCTTATTGCCTTTAATATGCATCGCTCTTTTGTTGAGTACCGTGTCATGAATGTCTTTGGTTGTATTATTTGATCTGATTATTGTTGTAGTTTAATTTCTCCATGTTCCTGTCATCATGTTCGATCTTTATTGTTTCATTGTGGTTCCATTCTGCAATTGCTTAATTATTATTTAGACCACTGAATTCATCAATTCATTGTTGTGAATGATAAACCCCTTCTTGAGTGGACCACCATGAAATGAGAAAGATTTCTATCTCCGTCTTCTACAAGCCTACTGTGAATTTTCCTTTATGACCTGCACTAGTACCTTAGCTTCATTTACATTTGAATACTTACTATTTCAATCAACAAACATTATTATTGTAATCCGCATTGAATGCACTGAAATGCACCTAAAGTTATGCATATATAATGAGCTGGGCTCAACCCTCGTGGGAGCCACATTTATCTCCACTCATTTGATCTGAAAATAATTGCACCTATAGCTGCACATAGAACAAACAAGTTAGAAAAAATGAATGTCTTTTGTGTGTACGTTGACCAAATGGTTTTCCTAGACACCTAAGGCATTCATTGATCTTTAATGCACATGGAGATGAATTAATACATGCATAGGTGGGTGATATAAATGATCATGTATGGTTATGACCTTTCATTGCTTAGAGTATAACTCTAATACATTGCTTGACTACTGCAGGAATAGGAGATGAATTAATACATGCATAGGTGGGTGATATAAATGATCATGTATGGTTATGACCTTTCATTGCTTAGAGTATAACTATAATACATTGCTTGACTACTACAGGAATAGGAGATGAATTAATACATGCATAGGTGGGTGATATAAATGATCATGTATGGTTATGACCTTTCATTGCTTAGAGTATAACTCTAATACATTGCTTGACTACATGAATAGGAGCGCATGGAAATTAGGAAGGACAAGCAATGAGGACAACACCGAAGTGAGATAAACATTAACCAATCATTTAGGCAATGACTAGCCATCCCTCTTACATGCACATTTATTTTCCTTTATTTATTCATGTATTAATTTATCTTTATTTGTATCAAGGAAAATTCATTCTCACGGCTTGTTGTGTGAGACACATGTATCTTATCACATTCAATAAAGATTGTATTTTCATAAAGATTGTAAAATCTTTTGTCTCATTCACTTGTATGAATGTAATACTTTTGTATTCTTGTAATCTTGTAAAGTTGTTTCATTTGTATAATTGAATGTAACATAGAAGGTTTAAAATGTACCATTCACTTTGACACATAGATAGCTCATCCTAATTGAGCCTGTAGGTGAAAATCTGATAACAATAAGTAAATTGAATATTTCCCACTTGATATCAGCCTTCAACTCTAAACTACCTCAAATTATTGTAAATGATATTTCTCTAATGTCTCCACATGTCCTTCATGATAATATATATGAGAGCGAGATAGGAACATGATAAGTAATTAAATTTACTGCATAATGCAAGAGAAGGGTACATGAGGAGCTAATGGTAAAGATGAATGAAATACTAAAAAATAAACTCAAATAAATTAAGTTATTAGATTGATAGATCTACCTAATACATATGTACTCATATCTAGCATTAATGTAATTTCAAATCATCCTACCACTTTTAGGAACTCTTGATCCCTTCCCCATCCCTCTATACTTCTCTTTATCTCTCCTCTCTCACAATCCCTCCTAACCTTCCTCTCCCTCCCTTTGTCCCTCTTTCCCCCTCTCTATTTCCACCTACCCCTCCCTTTATCACTCACTCCCTCCTTCCCTCTCTCTCTCACCCTCTCACACACACAACCTCTCTCCACCTACCCATCACATTATCCCTCCCTCTCACCCTACCACTCTCTATACATATCCCTATCTCTCTCCTTCCCTCTTTCTCTTCCTCCTTCTATCCCTCCCACCCTACCACTTCCTATCTCCCTCCTCCCCCCTTTCTCTCCCTCCCACTCTCTCACTCACAACCCACTATGTTTTCCAACCTATGATTATATTTGCAATAGTTGGAAGTGTTGAAACTATATCAAAATAATGAAGACTAAAATTAACCACTTAGAAAGGGAAGTAAAAGCTAAGAAGAATGAAGTGTTGGAAAACACACTGTCATTGAAACTATATCAATTATTTCCTTATGAAAAATGCTCACATTATTGCAGTGTTGGAAAACAAATTGTCCCTTGTTAAATATTTCCTTATGAAAAGTTTTTGATTCATACACACCAACAATGTAATGAAGTCCAACTTAAAATTTTAGAACTATTTGGTACAGTAAAAATGGCATTTCAGTTTCTTCATTTGATTGGAACAAAATAATGCTCACATTATTTACAGTGTTGGAAAACAAATTGTCCCTTGCCAATTAGTTCCTTATGAAAAATTCTCACATTATTTCCAGTGTTGGAAAACACACTATCCCCTGTCAATTATTTCCTTATGAAAAATGCTCACATTATTGCAGTGTTGGAAAACACATTGTCCCTTGTCAATTATTTCCTTATGAAAAATTCTCAGATTATTTCCAATGTTGGAAAATACATTGTCCCCTATCAATTATTTCCTTATAAAAATGCTCACATTATTGCAATGTTGGAAAACACACTGTCCCTTGTCAGATATTTCCTTATCAAAAAAATTTGATTCATACACACCAACAATGTAATGAAGTCCACCTTAAAATTTTAGAACAACTATTTGGTAGATTAAAAATTCAATAATGTGAGCACAACTATTTGACACTATAAAATTTTAGAACAACTATTTGGCACCCCACATAGTGTTGTAAAACCCTCTACACGTAACAACCCAATTAGTTAGTCACCCCTCATGTCAATTTTGTTAGTTTTATGTATCCCCCACCTTAAAATCCTCCCCAAGCTCTCCACCCTTGAGCTTAGAATAAATAAAATAAAATAACTCACAACCCATTGTGTTTTCTAACTTGCAATTATTTTGCGCATTTTTTTCCATCATACGAGGAAATTGAAACATAATTTTTAGTCTAAGTAATAGTTGTGGTAACTTTTGAAAGTGTCTTTCATTTTGGGTGCCTATTTCCCACAATCAACCATCACATATCCCCCTCACACTAAGTCCATTTTAGGTCCTATCCCTCCCACCCTACCACTTCTTATCTCTTACCTTCCCTCTTTCTCACCCTTCCTCTATCCCTCCCACCCTACCGCTTCCTATCTCCCTCCTTCCTCATCTCTCTCCCTCACACAAACACACACAACCTCTCTCCATATACCCCTCCTTCCCTCCCTCCCACCTTACCACTCCCTATCTCCCTCCTTCCCTCTATCCCTCACACCATACAACTCTCTATACCTTTCCATATCTCTCTCATTCCCTCTTTCTCTCCCTCCTATCCCTAGCACCCTACCACTTCCTATCTCCCTCCTTCCCTCTCTCTCTCCCTCCCGGGTGCTGCCACAATAATGGGTTACACTTTTTGGGACATCCTGATTTTTGCCTGAAATCACATATTTTTAGAAAATACAATGATTTATACTTTAAAGGTTTCATTTAAATTATTTTAATTAAAGAGGGATTGATCAAACCCCCTTAGATCAAACCCCCTTGGATAGAACCTTGTTAGATTTAAACCATACCTATAATTGAGTCTCCTCTACACCTATCAAAATGTGATAAAAAACCACTTTTGATTTACCTTTTGAGTGATCAAATGAATTCATTTAAAATTTATGCTTTGTAAGCCTGTAGCCCTTATTATAAGCTTCCTAAAAAGTATAATTTTAAATATGTTTAATTTGATTATTATATTTATTTCTTATTTCTTATGAATGTAGGATTTTCAATGAACATCAAGTTCTTTATTTCACACATACGAAAAAATAGAAAAATAGAGAAAAAAAATTCTAAAAAATACATGTGCCCTAGGTATTGATGTCCTTATTCCAACAAAAAAAGAATAAGTTAATTCAAATGAATACAAAAAAATTTATGCGTGTCGAAGTAAACCTCTGTCCAAATTATAATTACGCTAACTTGGAAAATTAATTAAAAAATATATATGTAACAAAAAATTATGAAAAAATATCCATCCCCTAGATATTGGTGTGAAAAAATTGTATTTTTAAAATCAGAATTGTATCCTATCTATAAAAAAAGTTGTGCGCCAAAGTGAACATCACTTTTTTAAAATGCTGATTAGTAGAAAAAATAAGTTATTAAAAATTACATAAAATGATTTACAATTTATTTTTTAATTTTTTAAAAAAAATATAATTAGAATCTACACAAAATATCTAACAAATAACTAGTTTGATTCATCTTCAAAACCTTAATGGTTTAGCTGCTATAGGTGTAAGAAAGTGAATGTCTAGTGAAAAATCATGATTTTAATGTCAAGTTTGGCCAAAAATTGTAACCCATTATTGTGGGATCACCCTCCCTCTATTATGATCTAGTGATAACTCCTTTCAAATATTCATAAGAATTATGATATCCTCTCCCTCCCCTCTCTCTCTCTCACTCCACCTCTCTCTTTCTCTCCCACCCTACCTAGATCCCTCTCTCTACCTACCTCTCTCTAGTTTGTTTAGCTTACCTCTCTCTAACTACCTCTCCCTATCTTCATCCTTCCCTCTCTCTCTCCCTCCTTCCCACACAACCTCTCTCAAACCCTTCCTAATTCCCTCTCTCACTCTATTTTTCTAAGCTCAGTTGCCTCCTAAATAGAATTATAGTATGGGGCACTAGGGAAAAGTCCTCTGGGTAATCATCTCCAAGGTTATATTTAATAATAAATAGATTATATAAGTCTCAAATAGGGAATTTATATCTATCTCCCCCTCCCTCCCTCTCTAATTTTCTCTCTCCCCCTCTCTCTTTCCCTTTCTACTTCTCTTTATCTCACCTCTCTCTCTCCCTCCACCCTCTCTCTCTCTCCTCCTTTCACCCACCTTCTCTCTCTACTTCTCGCTATCTAACCTATCACTCTATACCTCTTTCTCTCTCCCTCCCTCCTTCCCTCTCTCAATCTCTCCACCTTCCTCCTCACCTCTCTCACTTCTCTCTCTCTCCCCTTCCTTCTTTACTCTATATCTCTCTATCTCACCTCTCTCTCCCTCACACACATTCAACCTCTCTCCACCTACCCCTCACATTATCCCTCCCTTCCTCCCTCCCCCTCCCTCCTTCCCTCTCTCACTCTCTCTATGCATACCTCTCACATCCCCTCTATATATGTGTACCTCTATCCCTCCCACCTTAACACTACAAATCTCTCTTGTTCCTCTATTTCTCTCTCCATTAGGTTAAACCTTAAACCCTAAACCCTAAACCTAGCATATATCATCATTGCATTAATTCATTAGGTTAATTTTAGGCTAATATAAATTTATTAATCTAATGGAGAGAGGGGCATGTAGGGAGATATGAAGTGGTAGGATGGGAGGGATAGAGGGAGGGAGGGAGAGAAAGAGGGAAGGAGTGAGATAGGGATTTGTAGGGTGGGAGGGATAGAGGGAGAGAAAGAGGCAACGAGGGAGATAGGGAGTGGTAGGGTGGGAGGGAATTGAAGTATAAATTGAAACATTTTTGCCATTGCAAAAGAATTTTTCACATTTTAAATCTCAATTAGAGTTGGATTCCTTAAGATCTTTCTCTATTTCAAAATAGAGTTGAGTAGAATGAGAACCATACATTGAAAGAATCAAATTCTATAGGAGAAGGAATCTTAAATAATAATAGGATAAGGAGGCACTAATGATGAATCAACCTTACTTCTCTCTCTCTCTATACAACCTTAATTCTATGATGAAGGTTGTTTCTCTACATCTACCATATCATCCTCCATCTATCTACTATTCATCTATTCTTTTATTTCATTATTAACTACTACTTCCTCTTTCTTCAATTTCTTCATTAAAGGTCTTTCAACACCATCTTTATGTCTCTCTTTGGGTTAATCCATCATCATCGTTGCATTAATCCATTAGGTTATTTACCTTAAACCATAAACCCTAAACCTAAAATCTATCATCATTGCATTAATCCATTGCATGAAACTATAAATGATTAATGTTATCCATATTTACACTATAATTGATTAATTGAACAATTGAAGGCTCACTTTTACCATGTAATTGATGCAATCATCATAATTAATCATTAAAAAAATTCCTCAAATGTGTTTATAAGGCATGTGGATGAGAGTTTTAAATATTCAAATGCCTTATAAAATCTATGAATTATTAAATAAGAAAGTGATAGAGCAACTACAGTTCTTTTAAACAATGATGGTATCGATAAAGTTCTAGTACAAAGGAGAAGTCTCTTTAGAAATATATACAAGACTAAATATAAGTGTTATAAATTCAAATGATGGTAGTAAAAATACTTTAGCACCAAAAGAGATGGTTGATAAGTTAAAATTGAAAAGGTTAGAATATCCAAGTCCATATAAAATTTCACAATTGTATAAATAACATAAGGTACTAGTCAGTGAGCGAGGGAGGGAGAGATATATTTGAAAATTATTTATCTACATCTCCCTCCCCCCTCTCTCTCTCTCACAAGATCTTTATTTTTATACCTTCCCCATCCTACCTTTGTATCTAGATTTACCTACATCTCTCTTTATTCCTTTCACCTTACCTTTCTATACCTACACATCTCTCCCTCCCTCTTTCCTTCTCTCTCCATCCCTCCCTCTCTCTCCCTCCTTCCCTCTCTCTATCTGCACTCACCCTCTCCCTCTTGACCTACCTTTCCCTCAATCCATCCCACCCACCTCTCTTTCTACCTACCTCTTTGTCCTTCCCAACTTCCCCCATCTATCTACTTATATCTCCTCTTCCCTCTCTAATTTCCCTATCTCCCATCACTCTCTCTACCTACCTATCCCTCTATTCCTTAAACCTTACCTCTCTTTACCTACCTCTCCATGTCTCTCCCTCCCCTTATCCCTCTATCCCTCTATACCTCTCTCCACCTATGGGAAGAGGAAGGTTAGGAGGGATAGTGAGAGAGGAGCGATAGAGTGAAGTATAGAGGAATGTATTTATTCCATGGAATTCTTGAGTTCAATATGGACTTTTGGTTAATACATTTTTTAACAATGTCGTCCATATTTGCATTATAAATGATTAATTCAATAAATTGAATAATGAACTGATGAAACTATAAATGATTAATGTTATCCATATTTACACTATAATTGATTAACTAAACAATTGAAGAAGGCTCTTTTTTACCATGTAATTTATGTAATCATTGTAATTAATCATTCATAATTTTCCTCAAATGCTTTTATAAGGCATATGGATGAGAGTTTTAAATATTCAAATTCCTTATAGAAGCTATGAATTATTAAAGAAGAAAGTGATAGAGCAACTAGAGTTTTTTAAAACAATGATGGTATTGATAAAGATCTAGTACAAAGGAGAAGTCTCTTTAGAAATATATACAAGAATAAATATAAGTGCTATAAATTCATCATAAACAATGGTAGAAATGAGAAGTAGATAAAGATCGGGAAAGTAGAGAGGGAAGGGGAAAGAGAAGTAGATAGAGGGGGGAAGTTGGGAAGGAGGGAGTTGTAGGTAGAAAGAGAGGTGGGATGGGATGGATTAAGGGAAAGGTAGGTAGAGAGGGAGAGGGTGAGTGGAGATAGAGATAGTGAGGGAGGGAGGGAGAGAGAGGGAAAGAGGGAGGTGTAGGAAAAGAGGTAATGGTGTGTGTGAGGGAGAGAGGTAAGGAGGGAAATAGGGGGTGGTAGGGTGGGAAGGATAGAAGGACCGAAAATAGACTTAGTAGGAGGGGGAGATGTGATGGTGGATTATGGGGCATAGGCCCACCCAAATTGGATTTATAGATTCAAGGAGGGATAGGGATAATTTTTTTGGATAGGGATAGGGATAATTTTTTTGAGCTAGTATAATGGATGGGGATGGTGACAAATGGTTTGGAAGAATGATAATATATAATGTATTGACTTAAGAGATTCTTCCTTCTCTTGAGAAGTTGAAATGGAAAAGGAATTTGAAGAAGTAGACCAAAGTGAATGAGATAGATATTGTATTGACTGAAGAGATTCTTCCCACTCTTGATAAGTTGAGGAAGGTGCATGTGTAGTATGTACAATGGAAAAATGGCAATGTAGAAGTGGATAAATTCAAGATTTTTTTCATTTCATATGATTTTTTGCAAGTAAAGAACGTGAGAGATGATGCTATAAGTGGAGTTGAACAAATGAACTCAAAGATTCTTGAACTTAAGAATTCCATGGAAAATATACAATTTGAAATAGATGACAAGGAAAAGGAAAAATCAGATCTAAATGCAAAAAAAGAGAATCAGTTGGGTGGAGACATGAAATTCTTACCTAAAAAAGTAGAGAAGTATTCTAAAGAACTTGATAAAAGAAACATCTACATTCTCTAATCATAAAGACACTCTCAAAGTTGAGAAAAAGGTGGCTACAAAGCTACATAAAATTATTCAATTCATTGAAAACTATATCCAAGAAAGGGATGTCTCTAGATCCTAAGGATTGATGAGGGAGCAGCTGATCTAAAGATTCAAGTAAAAGATATGAGAAAAAAAGTTAGAATATCATGACAATGAATAGTAGGGGGTGTTAATAGGTATGAGAAATGGAGATGAGGAAAAAAAATTGTTACATCTTTTCCTCACTCTCTCTACCTACCTCTCCCTCTATTCCTTCAACCTTACCTCTCTCTACCTACCTCTCCATGTCTCCCTTATTTCCTCTCTCTCCCTTTATCTATTTTTCCCTTGTCTTTATCATATAAAACCAAATTTGTCACCACTCCCTATCTCCCTCCTTCCCTCCTCTCCCTCCCTCTATCCCTCCACCCTACCACTCCCTATCTCCCTCATTTCCTCTTTATCTCTCTCCCTCTCTCCCACACACACACACAACATCTCTCCACCTACCCCTCCCTCCCTAACTATCTCTATACCTATCCCTCCCAACCTACCACTCCCTATATCCCTCCTTCTCTCCCTCCCTCTATCCCTCCCACCCTACCACTCCCTATCTCCCTCCTTCCCTCTTTCTCTCCCTCCCTCCATCCCTCCCATCCTACCACTTCCTATCTCCCTCCTTCCCCCTCTCTCTCCCTCACACACACATACAACCTCTCTCCACCTACCCCTCCCTTCATCCCTCCCTAACTCTCTCTGTACCTATCCCTCTCACCATACCACTCCCTATCTCCCTCCTTCCCTCTTTCTCTCCTTTCTATGTTTTTATTTTATATTTGTATATGTTGAGGATGATGCATAAAATTAAAAATTACCACTATCTTGTGAATCCATCATTTTAGAATTTCAATTTCTTCTTCGTAATACTTTGGATACTAGTGCATGACATTGATACTATCTCTATTTTTCACCCATGGTTTCATGTTGTTTTAGATGTTGATATAGGACAATAAGATTACCTACACTATAACATTTATATGTTCTAAGTCTTCTATTTTTCCATTATTACCCATGTGCTTTCTTCTTTATCCTATGGAATTTTATTTTGACATATCTTTGTTTACTTGATGTGGCACTTATTTTATTTTTTACTTGTTGCCATTTAGTAGTTGCACGATTTCAAGTGCATACTTTGTTTTTAGTAATAGCACTACAAACTATCTTATAATATCAAGTGCATGCTTTATTTTTAGTAATAGCAAGTTAATGATTATCGTATGTTAGGAAGAGCACAACCAACCATATCAAGACTTTTAAGAAATTCTATTTTGTTCAAGAAAAATTGTTTGGCCACCATGTAGTAAGATTCTTTGGAGAGAACATTAAGTAGAGTGAAATATTCTTCATATGATCTTATTTTAGATGTGGAATAGAAGAACAAAGAGTCTTTGAATGTTTCCAAAGAAAATGGAGTATTGGTAGAAGACCTAAAGGTTGCACATCTCGATGATGGTGATTGGTATTTGATCATCACTTGCAAAAAGGAAATGGTATTTCAATACTATCACTATTTACCTGTAGGGAAAAGTCCACGTGGATAGGAATATTACCTATTGTATTTATTGTCTCAACTTCATGTCTTTTAGATTGCAACTCTCTCTCAACATCATTACAAGAGGGATTTTCTCTACATGTGTGTGCAATATGTGTAATGGGTAAATGGCAATGCAAAAATGGATAAATTCAAGAGGTTTTGTATTGCATATGAACTTGTGAAATTGAAGAAAGTTAGAGATGATGCTATAAGTGGAGTTGAACAAATGAAGTCAAGGATTCTTGAACTCAAGAATTCTATGGAACCTACCTCTCTATATCCTTTAACATGATGCAATACTTCCTCATGATGTGCCTATCTTAAATTTTAAAAAACATTTCTCACTTACTAGTACATTATATTATTTGATTTGTTTAATGTATCACCCACCTGGAAGTCCTCCCCAAGCTCTCCACCCTTGAGCTTAGAAAATGAAGAATGCAATCACTCACAACCCCATGTGTTTTCCAAACACATTGTCCCTTGTCAGATATTTTCTTATGAAAAATTTTTGATTCGTACACACCAAAAATGTAATGAATTCCACCTTAAAATTTTAGAACTATTTGGTATAGTAAAAATGGCATTTCACTTTCTTCATTTGATTGGAACACAAAAATGCTCACATTATTTGCATTGTTGGAAAACACATTATCCCTTGTCAATTATTTAGTTATGAAAAATGCTCACATTTTTCTAGTGTTAGAAAACACACTATCCCTTGTCAATTATTTCCTTATGAAAGATGCTCACATTATTGGAGTGTTGGAAAACATAGTGTCCCTTTTTAGATATTTCCTTATGAAATTTTTTTGATTTGTACACACCAACAATGTAATGAAGTCCACCTTAAAATTTTGGAATAACTATTTGGTACACTAAAACTTGAATTTCAATTTCTTCATTTGATCAGAACAAAAAAATGCTCACATTATTTGTGGTGTTGGAAAACACATTGTCCCTTGTCAGTTATGTAATGAAGTCCACCTTTAAATTTTAGAACAACTCTTTGGTTACAGTAAAAATGACATTACCAACTATCCCTTGACAGGGGATAGTGTGTTTTTCACTTTCTTGATATGATTGGAACAAAAAAAATGCTCGCATTATTTGCAGTGTTGGAAAACACACTATCCCTTGTCAATTATTTCCTTCTAAATTTGCGGTGTTGGAAAACACACTATCCCTTGTCAGTTATGTAATGAAGTCCACCTTCAAATTTTAGAACATTGGAAATAACTAACAGGGGACTGTGTGTTTTCCAACAGGGGATAGTGTGTTTTCCAAAGGGAACAAAAAAATGCTCACATTATTTTCAATGTTGGAAAACACACTATCCCTTGTCAATTATTTCCTTATGAATTTGCAGTGTTGGAAAACACACCGTCCCTTCTCAGTTATGTAATGAATTCCACCTTCAAATTTTAGAAAAACATTGGAAATAACTAACAGGGGACAATGTTTTTTCCAACACAAGTCAATGTGTTTTTCAAAGGGAACAAAAAAATGCTCACATTATTTGCAGTGTTGGAAAACACATTGTCCCTTGTCAATTAATTCCTTATGAATTTGCAGTGTTGGAAAACACACTATCCCTTCTCAGTTATGTAATGAATTCCACCTTCAAATTTTAGAACAACATTGGAAATAACTAACAAGGGACAATGTGTTTTCCAACAGGGGACAGTGTGTTTTCCAAAGGGAACAAAAAAATGCTCACATTATTTGCAATGTTGGAAAACACACTGTCCCTTGTCAATTATTTCCTTGTGAATTTGGAGTGTTGGAAAATACACTGTCCCTTCTCAATTATGTAATGAATTCCACCTTCAAATTTTAGAACAACATTGGAAATAACTAGCAGAGGACAATGTATTTTCCAAAGGGAACAAGAACATGCTCACATTATTTGTAGTGTTGGAAAACACACTAACCCTTGTCAATTAGTTCCTTATAAATTTGCAATGTTGGAAAACACACTATCCATTCTCAGTTATGTAATGAAGTCCACCTTCAAATTTTAGAACATTGGAAATAACTAACAGGGGACAGTTTGTTTTCCAATAGGGGACATTGTGTTTTCCAAAGGGAACAAAAAAATGCTCACATTATTTGCAGTGTTGGAAAACACACTATCCCTTGTCAATTAATTCCTTATGAATTTACAGTGTTGGAAAAGACATTGTCCCTTCTTAGTTATGTAATGAAGTCCACCTTCAAATTTTAAAACAACATTTGAAATAACTAACAAGGGACGGTGTGTTTTCCAACAGGGGATAGTGTGTTTTCCAAAGGGAACAAAAAAATGCTCACATTATTTGCAGTATTTGAAAACACATTGTCCCTTGTCAGTTAAGTAATGAAGTCGACCTTCAAATTTTTAGAACAACATTGGAAATAACTAGCAAGGGATAGTGTGTTTTCCAAAGGGAACAAAAAAATGCTCACATTATTTGCAGTGTTGGAAAACACACTATCCCTTGTCAATTAATTCCTTATGAATTTGCAGTGTTGGAAAAAATGCTATCCCTTCTCAGTTATGTAATGAATTCCACCTTCAAATTTTAGAACATTGGAAATAACTAACAGGGGACAGTGTGTTTTCCAACAGGGGACATTGTGTTTTCTAAAGGGAACAAAAAAATGCTCACATTATTTGCAGTGTTGGAAAACACACTATCCCTTCTCAATTATGTAATGAAGTCCACCTTCCAATTTCAAAACAACATTGGAAATAAATAACATGGTAAAATGTATTTTTCAATAGGGGACAGTGTGTTTTCCAAAGGGAACAAAAAAATGCTCACATTATTTGTAGTGTTGGAAAACACACTGTCCCTTGTCAATTAATTCCTTATCAATTTACAATGTTGGAAAACACATTGTCCCTTCTTAGTTATGTAATGAAGTCCACCTTCAAATTTTAGAACAACATTGGAAATAACTAACAGGGGATAGTGTGTTTTCCAATAGGGGTCAATGTGTTTTCCAAAGGGAACAAAAAAATGCTCACATTATTTGTAGTGTTGGAAAACACACTGTCCCTTGTGAATTAATTCCTTATGAATTTGCAATGTTGGAAAACACACTGTCCCTTCTCAATTATGTAATGAATTCCACCTTCAAATTTTAGAACAACATTGGTAATGACTAACATGGGACAGTGTGTTCTCCAATAGGGGACATTTTATTTTCCAAAGGGAACAAAAAAATGCTCACATTATTTGCAGTGTTGGAAAACACACTGTCCCTTCTCAGTTATGTAATGAAGTCCACCTTCAAATCTCAAAACAACATTGGAAATAACTAATAGGGGACAGTGTTTTTTCTAACAGGGGACAATGTGTTTTCCAAAGGGAACAAAAAAATTCACATTATTTGCAGTGTTGGAAAACACATTATCCCTTGTCAATTAATTCTTTATGAATTTGCAGTGCTGGAAAACACATTGTCCCTTCTCAGTTATGTAATGAAGTTCATCTTCAAATTTTAGAACAACATTGGAAATAACTAACAGGGAACAGTGTGTTTTCCAACAAGGGACAGTGTTTTTTCCAAAGGGAACAAAAAATTGTTCACATTATTTGCAGTGTTAGAAAACACACTGTCCCTTGTCAATTAATTCCTTATGAATTTGTAATGTTGGAAAACACATTATCCCTTCTTAGTTATGTAATGAAGTCCACCTTCAAATTTTAGAACATTGGAAATAACTAACAGGGGATAGTGTGTTTTCCAATAGGGGACAGTGTATTTTCCAAAGGGAACAAAAAAATGTTCACATTATTTGCAGTGTTGGACAACACACTGTCCCTTGTAAATTATTTCCTTATGAAAAATGCTCACATTATTGCATTGTTGCAAAACACACTATCCCTTGTCAGATATTTCCTTATGAAAAGTTTTTGATTCGTACACAGCAACAATGTAATGAAGTCCAACTTAAAATTTTAGAACAACTATTTCATTATAAGCATTGTAACTCATGTACAACCTTTAGGTCTTTTACCAATACTCCATTTTCTTTGGAAGCATTCAAATACTCTATGTCTTATTCCACATCTAAAATAAGATCATATGAAGGACCTTTCACTACATCTACCATGTCTTCCTCCATCTATATAATATTTTCTTTAGTTTCTTCTTTATAAGGTCTTCCAACACCATCTTGATGTATTTCTCTTTGGAATATTATTTTGTATCTATTCTACATTCTCAAATATTTTTTGATTTCTCTTCTTCCTTTAATGCAAATTGATATGTTTCTTTAATTTTCATTTGTCTTACCATACTCAATTATTCTTGAATGGTTCCTCTTAATCGACTTATTTATCTAGACACCTTTTCTTCATCTACTACACTATGTCTAAGCCAATTATCATCTTATAGAATCTTCAATATATTTCCTCACTTGTATTCTTTTATCACGAATTTTATAAAATTTTCTCCAATTATAAGTGGTAATCAATTTTTATAATTTTACTCTTCAACTTTAAAATTATTCTATATTTCTCTCTCTATAAAATCCCCATATCTCCACTCCTTTCCATTTAGACTTGTTTCCACCATATTAGAATATATCAATTCAATTTAATCTTAATAAACCTAACCCTCTTAGGATCTACAATTTCCTCATGTACACAAAATATTTTTTAAGATAAGTTCTCTAATCATTCAATTATTTCAAAATCAAACTACCAAAATAAGTAGCAATACAAATTTTAGGCCCCTTCTAATTTTTTAAAATAGATTTCAATATCTTTTAAAATTTTACATCTTCCTCTTCTTGTTTATCCACAACTTCTTTTGATAAATAGTGCATTATCTAGAGTGTTTATTCTTCTTTAAATTTATTAATCAACACTTTAATCACAAACACAACCAATGCATAAATTATAATCTTTTGAGTTGATAAGTAATACAATGCTCTTCACAATGTGCTACAAAAATTCACCAATATTAACAAAAAATATCTTTTTGAGATTAAAAAATAAACACCTTCAAGTGAGAGATGACCAATGACATTATATAGAGTACAAGAAATTAATTTGAATTGTACCAACTGGCAAGGTGATGCAATGTTCCATTCACATGAAATTTGTAGATAGACCCATTTGGGATGAATGAAGTGAGTAGTTAGATCAATACAATGAAAATAAATGAGGTTACAACCATGAATATGTTTGGGACCAATAATATTGGATACATATTATATATTTAAATGTTGGCACAAAGCTTGGATATTTGTTGCATAGGTTGATCATGTCTTGTTTGTTAGTTTTTCAACAAGGAACATTATTGGCCAATGGCTATATTTGAGGAATCAAATCACATTAATGTAGAGTCAAACTATAATGATCTATGATGTATTTTAATGCTTTGTAAATAACTTGTTCTATTTTAGAAAAAACTTGTGCTACAAAACAAATTTTTCATCCTAGAATTTTTATTTGTGAATCTAATCCTTCTCATATAAGTTTTAAAATGATGCATATTTATTTCAAACAAAATAACAACTAAATATTTTTCACTGAAGTCATAATTAAATCCAACCTTCTTAGAAAACAATCAAAATAACTTAAAAAGACTCTTATATCCATTCAATCAAAGATTATAAATATAATATTATTTTTCTTTATTATTAATTCAGATAAAAATATTTATTTGAAATGTGAATTTAATTAGATAAAGATCCATGTTATCAAGGTTGGTTTTAAAGATGCATGGGCCTCAAAATGTAGAACATTTTCCATCATCTTCATAAATAAAAAGAGGATTTACAGTGTTACAAATTTTGATATAAAAATGTGATACAAAGATAACTTAGAAGCACATGAGGACTTATGATGTTGAAGATCAAAATCACCAACTTGAAATTATTTAGCTTGCTAAAAATACCAAGAATTCCAAGGCTCTCAAACAACACAGAGAAGATTTTTATGGCCACTTTTTTTCACTTCACCCACATTTTCTAATACAACATCTCTACACACAATAGGAAAATATCTCCGTTAAGGAAAAAAATAAGTAAAAACTTGAAGATATAAGACACAAATATTGTACCAAAGAAACATGCATCAAAATTATTGGAATTGAAACAAAACCTATGAAGCATTGTAAAACATGTTTATATTAACCATTTGATTCATATTACATGATGCCAGAGAAACCTGCATCAAAATTGTTGAAATTGAAACAAGACCTGCTAAAATCTATAAAACCTCACTAGTCTCACTTCTCTGTACAAACAAAACTATCCAACAACTAGTTCATTGAAAGCAATCTTATCATAGTGATAGAAGGCTTGACATTTAATCCTCAAAGCAAAGCATTTCATATGCTACAAGAACCAAAACTGAGAGAACGACCCACATCAAAGGCGTGCTTATCTGAACATCATGTCCAACTCATCTATCTGTTGGTTAAAAACTTCTGCACATCAAAAAATCCAAATGAAAAATTATTCAAATCTATTGAAATTTCCTTTCAAAAAAATAATTTTCACGTTGTTTATGGTGTTAAACATACAAAGTGGTTGCACTAGTTTTTGCTAATGTCAAAATTCATCATCGCTTCGAAACAAGTATTTCACACCTCCAGAATGTGAGCAGAAGCTCCAACACCTCCCTTACCTACACCGATGCTTGCAATGAAGGTTGAAAATTTTTGGTTGTCACCACATTCCCTTTCTTACTCAGGTGAAAGGAGTAATTTCTATGAATCTACATTGAAAATAATTAGTAGGAATGAAACTACTTTGAAAACAAAGTATTCTTTGCGAAAACCAAAAACCCATAATCAAATCTCTATGATCTAAACATACAGAAAAAACATGTACGCTCTATCCACATAAAATTGAAGCCACCAAAAGCAAAAAAAAGTCCATCACCCAAGCAGCAGCCATTTGAGAAGCCACATCACCACTTCAAACTATAAATAGTTGCAGAGAAAGATTTGTTTGAGTGGTTTGATGACCTGCTGCTCAAAATTCATTGGCGTGAAAATGAAAATGGAAACGATGATTTTTAGAAATATTTAAATTTTCATTTTAAAAACTCCCACTTTAAAACTCCCACTCATTTTCAAAACTACCTGCAGAAATTTGAAATGTTCTTCAGTTCAACTTTTCTGTCTGCTATCGCTATCTGTCAGTCAAAAAATTTTCTGAGTTTCGTTTTGTCTTTCTGTCAGGGTTTGTTTTTTCCATGGGGGATAGGATGCTATGTTATAATGACATACATAGGTGTGTTTTTTCTACGAGTTAGCTTTCTCCTATTAAAACCACCTTTCAAAGGACCATACCATGCACGTGTACTAACACCATAAATTGACCTAAATAAAAGTAATTTTCTAATTCCTTTTAGGGGAATATGTGTATTATAGTTAAGATTGATGAGGATATTTTTTAAATATTTTTTTGTTATTTATTTATTTATTTATTTTTGTTAGCCCTAATTGCTAGTTTTTAAAACCCTTGTGTACAGACACCATATTAACTTGACCTAAACTTATCATTTTTTGAATTTTAATTTTTCATTGCAACATGCAAAAAAAAAATTATAGATTGATGCCATATGATTTTTTAACAATAAAATTAACAAATTAAATTTTATTAAAAAATTATGAAAACCTGACATTTCAATTTTATGGACTAGTTTCCTCATTAATTAATTAAAAAACAAAAATAATAATCCAATCATAAAAAAATTACATATTTGAAAACTAGACATTTTCATTTGTAATGGGTTTTAATTTCATAAAACATTTTCCAAAAAAGTCTCATCAACTATATTGTTAAAGTTAGTTTTCTCTCTTGAAATTTCCATGACCTTGTACTTGTAGGTTCAAGGCTAAGTTTTGGGTTACCATGCCTTTTCTAAGCCTAAATACAAATGAAAAACATGTATGTGAGTTTCAAACTTTTTATAATGAGTACCCAATTTAAAATGGGTACCTATTTTAATGCTAAAAAATGACACTTACTGTGAATGTGGACCCAACTTCTTGCACTTACCTTAGGGTCATTTTGAGTTTCTTGTTATACCATTTGTTATTACTATTGCTTCATCTACATTTAAAAGTTTGATGAATTCCATCTTTGAGATTTTTTTTGAGGGACTTTGTATTAGTTTTATTTAATAATATATTTATTTATAGAAAGAGACAGGAGGAATATTTATGGTATCTAGATCAAGCAATAAAACCTCTCAAATATCACCAAATCTATGCCAAGACATACAAGTGTACTTTTGGTCTCAAAGAGGTGGAGTACTTGGGATACATAGTGTCGTACAAAGGAGTAATGGTTGATCCTAAAAAAATTAAGGCTACCATAGACTAGCTTGCTCCAAAAACCATTAAGAAAGTGATGGGTTTCCTTGGACTAATTGGATACTATAGAATATTCATGAAGAACTATGGAACTGTATAGTACCCCTCACAACTTGATTGAAGAATGATTATTTTCAATGGAAAATTCAACTAATGCAACATTCAAGAGATTGAAGGAGGCTATGTGTATTGCTATAGTTATTGTTAGAGTAATCATGCATTAGATAATAATTAATTAATCTTTAATTAATTATTAGTCTAATTTATTCTCATGCACTTAAGCTAAACTTAGGAGTTCCTTTTTTAGTTAACTAAGTGCTTTTCTATGTTAACTGAAGTGAGCTATTATTAGATCGTTATTTCTCATCGCATGTGATGTTGAAACTTGTCATGATCTAATCCCTTTACCATTTAGGGTTGCTCATATATAGCACTCAACCCTCATTGTATTATCTCACTTCTGCTCTCTCAAGTCTTTTGCTCTCTTACATTATGTAAGTATTTTCTTTTTGAGGAATAGAAAATCTTATTTTGCAAAGATCTTGGTTGGAAGGTGTTTTGTTCATTGTTTGATCCCGTGTCTCATGTTTTTCACAAATCTAATAGTTCTATCTACTCCATACTTCTCGAAGGATTTTTTGGGAGTGTGATGCTTCACGTAATGGTATAGGAGTAGTTCTCTTGTAGGAGGGTTGTCCCATCACTTTTGACAGATTAATTAAAGGATAAGAATCAACTTAAACCCATTTACAAGAAGGAAATGCTAGTTGTTCTTCATGTAGTAAAATAGTGGAGGTCATATCTAATGGGGAGACACTTCAAATTTAAGATAGATAATGACAGCCTAAATTGTTTTTTGGAGCAAATATTATCTTCTAAAGAGAAACCAAAAAGGTAACTAAGAGGTTGGTTTATGACAATGATATTCTATATAATAAAGGGAATTATAATATTGTAGAAAATTCATTATCTAGGAAGGATCAAAAGGAAAAAGCATTATTATGTTTTATTTTAGTATTACAAGTAGATTCGGTAGAAGAGGCCAAAGTAGAGTGGTAGAATAATGTTTCTACAAGTAATCTCATTCAACGGTTCCATATTCATCCCAATACTTCAAATAAGTTTTTTTGAAAGGGATATTATTTGTGGTAGAAATATTTATTATACTTTGTGGGAATTTAATTCTCAAACAAAATTTTAGATTGCAAAGTTTCATGATTCTCAAGTTGGTGGTCATTTCAATAATTTTAAAGACATCATAAAATCAAGTAATATTTCTTTTGGTAAGCACTTAAAGGGAACATTCAAAAGCTCGTGGTATAATGTTTTGTTTTTCAAAGGAAGAAAGGGAAAACAATTAATACACCCAGTCTTTTACAAATCTTACTTATTCCTATCCAACACTCAAAAGAGATCTCCATGAATTTCATCATTGACCTTACAAGATATCAAGGTAAGAGTATCATCATGGTAGGTAGAATGCATCACCAAATATTAATATTTTATTATATTATCTCATCCTTCCACAACAAGCATAATGGAAAAGGAATTTATGAAGAATATTCAAAATTTATATGATACTCCCAAAGTTAGTGAACATAGTGATCATGATCCTATCTTTACTAGTAACCTTTTAACATATCTATTATCTTATTTGGGTACTCAATTGTCTTGTATCTCTCTATGTTTTCCTCAATATAATAGGAAAACAAATATATTGTCAATAAGTTCTTGGAAGGATATCTACATTATTTCACTTTAGATAAGTAGTCTCAATGGGTAGATTGGATACCACTAGTAAAATGGTGGTATAAATCTTCCTTCTATAGTTCATCAAAAATGCCTCCATTTATGGCACTATATGGCACTATATGGATACTATCATCCATCCATCACACCATCATTCAAGGTGACACCAAGAGTTCAAGGTGTGGAGGACCATGTATGCATCATCAACAATAGGTAAGTTTTCAAGACTCAAGGAAAATTTGGCCATGAAATAAAATAGAATGAAATAATAGGCTGACCAAAACTATAGTGAAAAGAGTTTTGAAGTTAAGGACTAGATTTTCTTGAGATCACAACCTTATAATAAAATGTCCCTAAAAGAACAAGAAAAGAAAAATTTATCCTTGAAATATTTTCATCCATACTAGATTATATAAAAGATAGACATTGTTTCCTATAAGCTTGAGTTGCCTCCAAAAACTAAGATACATGCAAATTTTCATGTCTCTTGTTTAAATAAAGTGATTGGGCCTGATATCCCTTCACATATAGTATCACTAGAGCTAGATGAAGAAGGTTGAATCATATTGGAGTCAGAGTTAATCCTTCATATGTATCCATAGAGAGGCTAAGGACTAGGACACTCATTGAGTATCTCATTCAATGGAAAATTTCACCTATTGAAGATTCCATAGGGGAGGATGAAGATTTCATCTAGAAGCATCTACACTTGATAACATTGGGTATAATGCCTCTCTGAAGAGGGGGCATATTGTTAGGGTTCAAGCAGATTGGAGCAATAAACATTAGCACTTATATGCATATTAAATAACCTAGAAATAACAATGAAGAATAACACAAAAGAGATCAAAGTAATAAACACATAAATAAACAAAGAAGAAAACAATATAAAACACAAAAAAATAATCCTAAATATATCAAGTATTGAATGACTAAACATGAATGGAGAACAAAGGTTTCAAAGATGAAAAATGAAAAAAATAAAGAATAGAAAAACTAAAAGCCTGGAAAGGCAGTTCTCAATTTGTAAAGCAAAATGGTGGGTGTGTATACGAGGCATAACACTACAATAAAACAAGTTTCTCAATGGTGTTTCTAGACACCAGGGTGATCCCACAATAGTGGTTTACACTTTTTGGCCTAACTGGACACTGATATTTTTTTTTTTAACACAATCTCCACATTCGGGAACCTATAGCGATTGAACCGTAAGGAATTTGAAGATGATGTAAACTAGAGTCTTGTCATATTTTTCTGTAGATTCTAAAAATATTTTTTCAATTTTTTGGAATCAGATTGCACTTCTTTTTCCATCTCCCACAAAAATTGGTTTTTTCAAAAAACAGCATTTTAAAAAGTGACGCACACCGTATAACGCATAACTTTTTTTCCATGAAGGATAAAATTCAATTCTTTCAAATTTATATTTCTAACTCTGATATCTAGTGCTTCCACTTGGTTAGATAGTTTTTTATTGAATATTTTTTCTTTAATCAAGTTTTGAAGTCAATCAAATGACAATTCAGACATAGCGCGACCGTATAACGCATAACTTTTACTGTATGTATCAAAATTTTATTTTATTTTTCGTTGGATCAAGGACTCCAATATCTGGTGCACTCATATTTTTAATTTTTTTATAATCTATTTTCCACTTTGTCTTGGAATAGAAGTTTTGTTTTCAGTGAAAAACCTATATTTAATAAAACTTAAAAAACAGATAGATAATATAATCAAACATACTAAAATTATATTCGTTGGATAGCTTGTTTTGAGGGGAACCCGATACTAGTTGGGTTTTTGAGATCTTCTCCATTTTCATTCTGAAATTGAGCTTCGAAACGCAAAATTTTCAACAATTCTGGTGCCTTAGGAAGCAAGGGTGAAAAAAGAGGGGTTCGACCGAATATGTGTTTGGTCGAACATCTTGGGAAGGTTCGGTCGAACCACCATAACATGCAATTAAAAAAACTTTATTAAATGGGTTCGACCGAACATTCCAAGAATGTTCGGTCGAACACCCTAATTTTAATATTAATATACATATGTTTTTAAATGAGAACTTAAATTTGATGGCCATATGACCGCATTTAAAGATTTTTGCTATAAAATACAATCAAAATTTTAAGAAGATTTTAAAAGGAGATATTTTGGATAAACTATGAAAATTTATATAGAATTATAATTATATATATGTTTGATTTATA
>VDFB02153207.1:0-33837 GCA_007258455.2 Sequoia sempervirens | reverse complement strand
CTAGATTTGTTGGGTGGAATGGGTTGTCGCAACGGGGTCAAGAAAGTAGGGGCTGATGGGCTTTTTTTATTTTAAGGTTCATTTGTTTATAAGAGAGACCATCGTAATAAAATTGTTCATTTGTTCTCTCGTCACGATGCCTCTCAAGATCTAATCATCATCCTAATGGAATAACAACGCTTTTGCATTACAGATGCAAAAATGTCTCAATAGGAGCAATCAATGCTTGACCGTGATAGCATTGATTTGTGTCTGTAAGGATGCGACTTGATCATTTATTCGTGCTCTCAAGCAAGCCTCATTAGATGCCATAGGTGCTAGAGGTGGCATATGAGGGGGAGGGGGAGGTGGAGGTGGGGGTGGAGGGGGGGAGGGAGGTGGATCTGGCTATGGCTCAGGTGGTGGATTGATGATATCATCAATGTTAAAATCATCCATGATATATGCTTGATATAATGTGCACCTGCATTTAAAATCATACAAAATAGGACCCATGTGCATACAAAAATTAAGATCATATATTTAATTGAAATAGGATGAGCAACATATATATTAAGCTCTCATATATTTAATTGAAATGCACATATATATACATTGATTGTTCAACTCAAGAGCACGTCCATACAAAATTAAAAATTAAATGTATGTACATGTACATTTAAAATAAAAAATACGATGCATAATTTGCATGCGTACAAATCATTAAACTAAACTATACATACATACATATACAAATTTCAAAAATTAAGAACTATTATGCAAATTTTTAATACATGCACATACATACTAAACAATAAACTTGAAACATTCACAAAATCTCATTTTATGTCTTTAACACACACACAATTTTTCAGCAGGAGAAATCATGATCTAATAGATAGTCATTAAATATATACTATTATATACTATTCATTATAAGTTCATAAATTCCACCAACTTCACAAATCCGTGTCACTAAAAATATCCATATAGAACTTCAAAATCATAAATTCATGTCAAAAATATCCATTTGGAACCAAATTTATAAATTCATTCATTAATAAAATATCCATCGTTTCACCAAATTTATGCAAATTTAACTATTTAAGATCATTGTTTTAATTCTTATAAACTATTATGGCTCTCACTTATACAGATATCTGTACTTCTTTGTGTTTTCCTCTTTCAAAATAGGCTCTCCCTCCTCTAGCCATTAAAGTCAATGCTCATCTAATGTATCCATCCATAGCCCCACAAAGATCAACATGGTTTGCATCCAGATGCAAACATCCCTCACGATATTCTTCATTTTGAATAATGTTGATTTGATCTTGGATGGTTCTAGCGTAGTTATTGATTTGTGCTTGCAAACCAGCATCTCTACTGATTTCGTGCGGTAGGCCACGAGGTGGGAGTGGGCGAGGTGGAGGTGAAGGTGTTGGAGATGGATGCATGGAGGTGGATTGCGAATAATATTGAATGGATCCATGAGATCTTCAAGATATGAGTGAACCTGCATTAGATTTGTAATTTCAAGATGTAAGATACATGTTTAGGAAATACCAAGGTAAACCATTCAATATAAATGGCCTTAAATAATTGAATACAAATGATAAAATTATATGTAAGCCTCATTTATATGTCTAAGGCACATGTTATTTGAATGAAAATACAACTAACTAAATTGATATTGTATAATCTTGTAGGATCTTATTATTGTTAAATTTGGTTGGGCCTTGGGCAACTTTGATCACCAAATTTTAAGAACTTCTTTGATCCCCTTAAGAAATGTCATATTGTCAACCCCTTAAGAAAATTGAATTACGATTTAGGGTGACAGGATGGCTTAAGGGGATTTATTTACTTCCAGTGAGGTCCTAGGAGAAAAAATGGCATGGCTCATGAATAAAATTAAGTGAAGCGTCTAAGGCAACCAAATTTCTTACTACATTCCTTTTAAAGAAAAAAAATGATGGCTTTAGGGTTTGGGACTTTTAGACTTTAGGAGTTTAGGATTTTAGGCACAGGATAGCTTCATGCATCTACATGTAGTAAGATTCTAGGAAAAAAATTATAGATAAGGGACTGAAATTTGGTGGAGTTGCCTAAGGCAACCAAATTTCATTAAGAGTAAGAAAAAATGATGGCTTTAGGGTTTAGGGTTTAGACTTTAGAGTTTAGGGTTTAGGGTAATAGGATAACTTAAGGGGATATATGTAGTAAGATCCTAGGAAAAAATTACATGGCATAAGGCAATGAAATTTGGTGGAGTTGCCTAAGGCAACCAAATTTCATTAAGAGCCTAAGAAAAAATGATGGCTTTAGGGTTTAGGGTTTAGACTTTAGAGTTTAGGGTTTAGGGTAATAGGATAACTTAAGGGGATATATGTAGTAAGATCCTAGGACAAAATTACATGGCATAAGGGAATGAAATTTGGTGGATTTTCCTAAGACAACCAAATTTCACTTTATGATCCTGGGTAGGACAAAATGAATGGTTTAGTGTTTAGGGTTTAGGGTTTAGAATTTGGAATATTTAATGAACTTGCAAGTTAGTGAAGAACATTTTCTTGTGGAATAGTTGATTAAGATCTACTCTTGTTTCAACTGACCAACCTAGATCATGATGGCAACTTTGATCACCAAATTTTAAGAACTTCTTTGATCCCCTTAAGAAAATCGAATTACGATTTAGGGTGACAGGATGGCTTAAGGGGATTTACATCTAGTGAGGTCCTAGGAGAAAATGACATGGCTCAAGTGAATAAAATTTGGTGAAGTTTCCCAATGCAACCAAATTTCATTAAGAGCCTTTAAGGACAAAATGAATGATTTAGTGTTTAGGGTTTAGATTTTAGAGTTCAGCGTTTAGGGTTTACAAAACTTAGGGTAAAGTTTTGGTGCCCCTTGGAATATTTAATGAACTTGCAAGTTAGTGAAGAACATTTTCTTGTGGAATATTTGATTGAGATCTACTCTTGTTTCAACTGACCAACCTAGATCATGAAATCTCATTCATATTATAATCTTGCACAATCTTATTATTGTTAAATTTGGTTGCCTTGGGCAACTTCACCAAATTTTAAGAACTTTGATCCCCTTAAGAAATGTCATATTGGGAACCCCTTAAGAAAATTGATTTATGATTTAGGGTGATAGGATGGCTTAAGGGGATCTAGATGTCTAGTGAGGTCCAAATTTAGTCATACTATAGCTAATTGGTTCCATCTAGCTCTGGGTCAAAGTGTTTACCCCTCTAATGAAAAAAGTATCATGTTAAAATGAATCAATCTATGCATATCACAAAAATAACAATAATCTTAAATGTAACCCATACTCTAACAATAATAGAATGCTAAATGATCCCCACCCCTAACCATATCCTAATTGAATTGCAAACCTAATTGAAACTTAATTAAATTATAACCTTTTCCTAATCTTAAATGTATTCCTATATTATATTATATTTAAATTAATTTATATTTGTTTATAATTATATTAATATTTATTATATATTCCTAATTGTAACCTAACTATTTACTACAAACCTAATTGAATCTTAAGCCTAATCCTCATTAAAACCCCAAGTAAATTGTAACATCACCTATCCTTAATTGTAATCTTATATTATATTTTATGATATTAAATATTTTATATTATTTAATATATTTATATTAAATATAATATATTAAATAATATAAATATTTAATTATATTTCTTTTATATGAATCATCCTTCTATCTCTAAATTGTAATAATAGCATGTAGTTCCTCCAACCTATCATCATGTACCTCCTCCCTTTCCCATGTAATAGGTGTACCTTGTAGGTGTTAAATGGTTCCATCTTGGTCTCCTTATTGATGCATTTATATCCTTCCACATAAATCTATATAGTATCAAAATATAGGTAATTTTATGGTTATTGAATCTCTCTTAATTGCTAAAGAATCCATTATGATTGGAGGATGGGTGGATTATTATCTAGGATCACATCTTTAAAAATCCTATAGAGGTCATGTGGTATGTTTTTCTTAATACATATATTCCATACAAACCTCTTTCCATGTATTATCAACTCTCCTATATAATAGACACCTTCCTAGATTTAAATTTCATATGATATATATGTACCCAAGTGTTTCCAATTGGAATTGCTATAATTATACTTTTATGGCATTCTAGATATTCAAAATAGTTTTCATAAATCTACCAAATAGACCCATTCTTGACATTGAACCTACATAATTTTAGGTATGTCCAATGAAAGATTAGGATCTAGGGTTCATAAATTTCAAATGCTTTAGTGTTATGGGTTTAGATTTTATAGTTTAGGGTCTAGGGTTTAGCAAACTTAGGGTGAAGTTTGGGTGGCCCTTGGCATAATTTAGACTTGCAAGTTAGTGTCAATTGGAATCGATTGTACATGCTTAGATTTACGAATTTGCTAACTAAATTTGCAAACAAACATCAAGATAAACTTTATGAATTTTAACTATTCTTTAACATATTGATTTCTAATCTAATTATAATTTAACATTGAAACTAAAGTTTAATATATATCATTTTTTCCATACAAAGCAAATAAAATTTAAAACATTTAAGCAATGCAAATGAATTTTTTTGAGCTCGAAATTACCTAGTTTTCAAAATCAAAATGATTTGTTCAATTCCAATTTAGGGTTTTAACAATTTCTTTGTTCCAATTCAATTTAGGGTTTCAATTTTAAATAATTAGGGTTTTTAATGCAATTTTTTGTTTCAATTCAAACTAGGGTTTTCAAATTCAATTTTTTTGTTTGATTTGAATTCAGGGTTTCAAAAAGCTTGATTTGGATTTGTAAATGCAATGTTTTTATTTCATTTCGATTTCTAGGGTTTTGAAATGCAATTTTTTTTGTTTTGTTTCAATTAGGGTTTTCAAATTCATTTTTTTGGGTTTAATCAAACAATTTAGGTTTCAAAAGTTAAATTTTGTTTCTAAAACACAATTCAAGGTTCATTTTTTCATTTTTATTAAAAAACCTTCAGGTTTCATTGTATTTTTTGGTCTATTTTTACAATTATTCATTTCTACTCTAACAGTTTTAAAAAATGCTTAAAACATGAAATAAATTTTAAAAAAATATGCTAATTCACTTATTTTTTCAAAATTTCAATTCAAAATAAAAAAATGCAAAAACATGGCATATAGGGGGGTACCTATAGTTGATTGTGGGGGTCGTTGTCGCCAGTACTCGGGGTCCCGTCCGCTGTGTAGTGAAATCTATTTTTTTTAAATAAATAGCAATATAAAATGGGATCCCAATTTCTACAAAACAGGATACTGATTTATAGAAATTGGGATCCCTTTTTTAGTAATCGGGATCCTGTTTCGTGACAATCAGGATCCCGTGCCTTTTCCATTGGTTTAGAATCCAATGGGAAATGGGATCCCAATTTTTAAAAAGTGGGATCCAGTTCCGTCTTAGGCTCGAGATCCTGATTTTTAAAAAATGCAATCCCGTTTATTAAAATCGGGATCTCATTTCCTCAATGTCAATTTCAATTTTTTGGTTCAAGCAAAAACTTCCACGTTTCGTGGACTCAACTTTGTGCACTTACCCATTGAGAGTACCAACATTTATTTAATAAGTTTTGAAAATATTACCAATTATTAAATAAAATATGTAAAATACTACCTCTAAGTCTTAGTGAATGATCCCACAATAATGGGTTACAGTTTTTGGCCAAACTTGACATTAAAATCAGGATTTTTCACCAGACATTCACTTTCTTACACCTATAATAGGTAAACCATTAAGGTTTTGAAGATGAATCAAACTAGTTATTTGTTAGATATTTTGTGTAGATTTTAATTATATTTTAAAAAAAAAATTAAAAAATAAATTGTGAATCATTTTAATATGTAATTTTTAATAACTTATTTTTTCTACTCATCAACATTTTTAAAAAGTGATTTTTTCTTAGATATTTTGTGTAGATTCTAATTATATTTTTTTTTTAAAATTAAAAAATAAATTGTGAATCATTTTATGTAATTTTTAATAACTTATTTTTTCTACTAATCAACATTTTTAAAAAGTGATGTTTACTTCAGCCGACATAACTTTTTTTATAGATAGGATACAATTCTAATTTTTAAAACACAAATTTTTCACACCAATATCTAGGGAATGGATATTTTTTCATATTTTTTTGTTACATTTTTTTTTAAATTAATTTTCCAAGTCAACATAATTATAATTTGGACAGAGGTGTACTTCGGCCCTCATAACTATTTTTGTATTCATTTGAATTAAATTATTCTTTTTTTGTTCGAATAAGGACATCAATACCTAGTGCACATGTATTTTTTAGAAATTTTTTTCTCTATTTTACTATTTTTTCATATGTGTGAAATAAAGAACTTGATGTTCATTGAAAATCCTACAATCACATGAAATAAAAAATAAACATAATAGTCAAATTAAACATATTTAAAATTATACTTTTTAGGAAGTTTATAATAAGGGTTGCAGACTTACAAAACATAAATTTAAAATGAATTTATTTGATCACCCAAAAGGTAAATCAAAAGTGGTTTTTTATCAGCATTTTGATAGGTGTAGAGGAAACTCGATTATAGGTATGGTTTAAATATAACAAGGTTCTATCCAAGGGGGTTTGATCAATCCCTCTTTAATTAAAATAATTTAAATGGAACCTTTAAAGTCATAAATCATTGTATTTTCTAAAAATATGTGATTTCAGGAAAAAATTGGGATGTCCTAAAAAGTGTAACCCATTATTGTGGCAGCAAAAATTGTATGATGATGTATGTAATAGTGTTCATGTCATTCAAGTCATTAATAGGTTTGAAATTTGATTCAATGAATCAAATGCATTACATTGCACAAAAAACAAAAAAACATAAGTTTTACATTATGGACAACATGAACCAAAGATAAAGGATATTTTTTGAATTTAATAAAAAAACAATTAAAAATAAACCATATAAAATTGTTGGTTAGGTTTTTAATTCTATATGTTATTAGTTGTAGTGTCACTATCAATTTAAAAATTGCATGCAATGGATACATTAATATTTTTCCTTGGAAAAAACTAATAATAAAAAAAGTTAGCAATTTACAAAATAGAAAAATAAATAAAAATTCATAAACATATCATAAACTTTAAAAATTAAATAGCTTGAAGTTATAAATGACTTGAAAATGGTGAAGAATAGGATTATGGGAAAATTTTGGTTGAAATATTTTCTTATGACTATTTCTCTACATATGTTGAAGAGCTGGGAGTTGTGATCAATTTGAAAATGGTGAGGAATAGGATTGTAGCCAAAACTTGGTTGAAATATTGTATTTTTCCCTATGTCACGATTATTCTACTACATAAATGTCAAGCATTGGCAGTTGAAAGGGAAAACACCCTTCCAATGGGGAGTGCCCTCGCCAGAAATTAGACCTTGGTCTCAAAGAATGGCACATTTGCATTGGAATTTTTCATTCCCAACAACACCAATAACTAGTACATTGGCATCTAGTATGAAAAAGTCTTAGAGAAAACTATTGTTTGGGTGGCTAACTACGAAAATCCTCTAAGAAACATGCCCGACATTTTAAATTTATCTAGAGATGGTTATCTCTGAATTTTTGATTCACAAGGATGATCAATTTGGTCATCCAAAAATAGCTTGAAGGCATCTCGAGCATCAATGTTGGAATCAGATAATTTTTTTATGGTAGGAATACAAGCTGATAATATTTCTAAAATTGTTTGAGAAAGTTTCCAACATCTGGTAGATACATGGCTACCAGGGATGCAAATGTGGAAAGGAATGAAATTAACTTCTTGGAAGAGTTTTGTTGATCTAACACCTATACCTTTTTCTTTCCAAATAGATCCTTCACTGGGAAGGACTTAGTTATTGTTGAAATCTCACATCAAGAGTACATAGTCATATTTTAGAGAGTGGAATGAAGAGTATTTTGTAAATTTGCTAGGATATGCCTTGGCAAGCTCTTATATTAAAATAGAGTTTGTAACATTTTCTCCTTCAAGAATGTACTGCACATATACAACTAGCAATATGATAAGGGAATGCAGAATTTTGGAAAAGTATGGTGAATTTCAAGGGTACAGGATGAAAAATGGTGGGTGGATGTTGGATGGGTTCACACCCAGGGATCAATGCAATGTTTATGGTGGGTTTGGGGCTAATGTAGCATGCAATGGCTATGCAACATTGAGCACCCACATTACAGGAAATACCAATGATACATGTACATTTCTGCAAAGGTTCAGACCCAAAAACAATCGTGCTTGGGATTCTCAAGAGTGGTGGTTAAGTGGTTATGTTCGGCGAAGTCCATTGTAGTGCTCTGTCACAAATTCTACCGATGGTTTTTTGAAAGTAAAGGACAAGCATTTGGCCAATGATCAAGCGGCTTCATATACCAATGGGAAAACTTTGAATGGATGCAAACTTTGTTAAAAAACAATAAACTAAAAAAATTCAAATGCCAGTACACTAAAAATAGAAAATTAATACTCAAATTTAATAAAATGTGACTATATTCATAGAGAGGAAGAGAATATAAACTTTGTATTTTCTTAGAAAATATGTTGTAAATTTTCTTCACCCTTTATTGATAAAAATAGAAAATATATACAACAAATTATGAAAAGCATCTATATCCATGATGGGAAACTTTCCCAACACAAAAAAAAAAACAAAAAAAAAACAAAAGGAAACTATCTAAGCTAGAAAGAATAGTAAAATCAGAGGTTTGATGGGAAACATTCCCATTGACAATCTGTTCAAATAGATTTTACTAATTTAACATCCTCCCTAAAATTTGATTTGTGGGACAACTTGTCATCCCTAAAATATTCTTCAATCTATTGAAATCTTCTTCCTTCAAAGGCTTTGTCAAAATGTCAGTAAATTGATCTTTGGACCTGCAATAAGAAAGTTTAATTTCATTACTTTTAACCAACTCTTTGATGAAATGAAATTTGATGTCTATGTGCTTGCTTCTTCCATGAAAAACTAGAGTTTTAGAAAGTGCAATAACTGATCGATTATCACAAAATATAACTATTTCTTCCATTTGGGGCTACAACAATGCTTCAAGCATTCTTCTTAACCAGACTACTTGACAACCTGTTGAAGTGGCTGCCACATATTCTGCTTCTACTGAAGACAATGCAACAATTGGTTGTTTCTTTGAGGACCATGAAATTACACCTGAACCAAGAGTAAAAACATACCCAGAAGTACTTTTCCTATCATCTTGATTTCTAGCCCAATCACTATCTGTATAACTAGTTAGCTTCAAAACATCCTTCTTTTCATAAAAAATTCCATGATTTGTTGTCCCTTTCACATACCTAAGTATTATTTTACCTTATTGTAGATGAGTATCATGCGGATCCTCCATGAACCTGCTTATCAAGCTTACTGCATACATGATGTTTGGTCTTTTTGTAGTTAAGTACAAATTAAACTTCTAGCCAAACTTTTATACAAAGTAGAATCTACCTTTTTGGTTTCATCATTTTTTCTCAACTTCACACCCATGGCAATAGATGTAATTGTTTGTTTACTATTTTCTATCTTGAACCTTTTCAAAATATCATTTGCTTGCTTTTCTTGTGAAATAAAAAACAAGTATATGCAGGATCATCATGGAAAAATCAGGCCCTTAAGTAGCAAAAAATTCAGGAAAAACAAAGGAAATTTGACATAAATATTTGAATAAGTTATTTATATTATTTCAAAATTATTTAAGAATAGAATATGTAGCAAATTGAATGTAGTTTCTAAACTACTAGGTTTATTTAAGAAAAACAAAAATCTATTTGGTGAAAATTTGAAATTTCAATGCAATAATACTTAAATTGCAAGGAAAAAATAAGAACTAGGTGTCTGTCTGACCACCCTAATCACAATAAAATGAAATATTTTTTTATAATATTTTAGATATAAGTAGAGGACTCATGTCTAGATGTGACACATTTTTTTTGTAAATTTTTTCCAAGTAAATAATTAATTATGAATTTTTTATTACAACTTTTAAAAAATATAAAAACCTGCATGTCTGACCACCTTAACTTGGTCAAAACTTCATGAAATCTATTTTTTTTTTGTTGTAATCCTATAGTATGCAAAGCATAAAATGTGATGCATATTTTGGATTCAAAAATGTGATACCGTTTGAAAGCTATAGATTTTTTTCAATTAGCCTATCAATCAGGACTTTATTCATAATTCAAATAGAAAATGAATAATAATTACTTATTAAATTCAAAAAGCATAATTTATATTGGTGGAAAGCTAAGAATCTCCTTTAAAACCCATTTTCATTTCATCAATTTTAGTTAAAAAAAATGTTGTTAGCCACATACCCTACACATACCCATCATATTACCACTTTTTGGCCCATCATGATCCTGCACATACCCAAATCCATCACTATTTTGAGTTACTTCAAGACCAAGATAATAATACAACAAACCAAGATCAGTCATATCAAATTCACTCTTCATTTCCATTGAAAAATCTCTAAGCATGTTTTCATTATTCCCAGTATAAAGCAAATCATCAACATAATTGCAAACTATTATAACATCTCCTTGTTGATTTTGTTTTATGAATAAAGTGGGTTCATAAGGGCATTTTTCAAAACCATTTTTCAAAAAATATGATTCTATCCTTTCATACAAAACTTTAGGTGCTTGTTTTAAACCATACAAAGCTTTCTTTAGTTTGAGCACTTTACCTTTTTGACCTTTAATCTCATAACCAAGTGGTTACTCAATGTAAATTTCTTCCTCCAATACACCATTCAATAATGTTGATTTTACATCGATATGAAAAAGTTTCCAACCCTTTTGTGTTGAAAGAGCTAAAATCATACAAATAGTATCCATTCTAGCAACAGATGCAAAAACTTCATTGTAATCAATACCTAATTTTTTTTGGTAGCCCTTCACTACCAACTTGGCCTTGTATTTATTCACTTTACCTTGCTCATTATACTTTATTTTATACACCCACTTTAATCCAATTGTCTTCTTATGCTCAAGAAGATCTGCAATTTCCCAAGTTTGATTCTTTTCTATGTTTGCAGTTTCTTCATTCACAGCTTTAACCCATCTATCATCATTTATAGCCTCTTCAAGAAAAAAGGATCACTATCAGCAAAAAATGCAAAATGACAAGTATCTTCATTTACCTCTATTGTTTCTTGATATATGTCAAACAAGCTCCTTGTTTTCTACCACCCTTTTGGAGATACTGAGATGGATGATGAAGAACTATTTGATGAAACATGACAATGACTTGGTGGAGATGACGAAGAGATTCTTCTTAGTGTTGATTGTTGAATTCTACTATTGGCTCTTGTGTTAACAACTAAAATTTGTTGTTGATTTGCAGCTTCATCTTGAATGTTAAATTGCTGATATTTCTCCTTCAAATTCCAATGTACCACTCCTGATCTTCAATAAAATTTGCATCTCTACTTATCACCAACTTTTTTGTCTCAAGATTGTACAACCTATATGCCTTAGATTTTTCATTGTACCCAACAAAGATACATTTTTCTACCTTATCATCCAATTTACTTCTAAGTGCAACCAGAACATGAGAATCAACAATACAACCAAAAACTCTTAGGTGATCTACCCGAGGTTTGTATCCTCCCTAGGCTTCTTCTAGTGTCATTCCCCAAACTGAGTTTGTAGGACATCTATTCAAAATATAACCTATACAACAAACTGCTTCTACCCAAAAATATTTTGGTAAATTCTTAACATTAAGCATACTCCTTACCATATTTAAAATTGTTATGTGTTTTCTCTCAGCTACCCCATTTTGTTGAGGTGTATACCCTGTTGTTAGCTGCCTTTTTATGCCATTTTCAATACAAAAATTATGAAAATCATGAGAAATATACTCTCCACCTCTATCAGTCCTTAAAATTCTAAGAAAATAACCACTTTTTTTTCAACTAATTCTTTAAATTCTCTGAATTTCTTGAAATTATCTGATTTATTTTTCAAAGGATAAACCCAAAGTTTTTTACTATAGTCATCAATATAAGTCAAAAAGCATCTCATACCAGAAAATGAAGCAACCTCAATTGGACCACATAGATATGAATGAACTAGCTCCAATGGCTTTGAAGCTCTCCAAGAATCCCTTATTGGAAAGGGTTCTCTATGGTGCTTTCCAACAATAAAACCTTCACATTCTTCATCTAGTTTTTGGATAAGTGGTAAACCTATTACCATGCTATTTTTATGCAAAATATTTAGTCCACCAAAATTAAAATGACCAAATCTAAGATGCCATAACCACTATGTATCTTTTACAAGAGCGCTAAAACTTAAATGCATATTGTTTCCGATACTAAGAGAAAACATCCTATTAGAAGTCATGGGTATTTTGGTTATTATCTCTATTTTACCATCAATAATAATGCATGAGCCCTTTTCAAATTTGACAGTTTGGCATTTTTACACAAGTTGACCTACATTTAACAAATTATGCTTTAAGCTTGGTACATAAACTACATCACCAATATATTTTTTCTCACCTTGTTTTGTTGTGATTAATATCCTCCCTTTCCCCATGAATGATGCAATTGTATCAGTTCCCATCTTTACTTCAGATTTGATGGACTCATCCAAATTCTGAAACATCTCTTTGCATCCTATCATATGATTACTGCAACCACTGTCAACACACCATTTGTCATCATTTACTTCATCCTTTGTGTTGCATGTTAGCAAGACATATCCTACCTACCCTTCACCTTCATTTCCATATTGGGCTTCTTATTTACTTTCATCTACAATCTTTTTTCTACATTCAGCTGCAATATGTCCATACTTTTGACAATAATAACATTAAATAGATGATTTATCATACCTCTGAAAACCTCTACCTCTTTTCTAAAATTTTTATCTGCCTCTACCTCTTGCTTGAGTGTAACTACAATTTTTTTCATCACTTCTATTGCTTCTTTGACCTCTGCCTCTTTGTTGAAAATGTCCTCCTCTTCCTCTTTGTGTTGAAGATGATTTTTGTGCAGCTTCTTTTTCTTTCAATGATACTTTGCTCTTTAAAGCTTTCCCAAGTGGCTCTTTTGCTGATTTATTTAATCTTTTCTCATGTGTGTATAGTGAATCCATAAGCTCATCTATAGATAAAGTGGTTAGATTTTTTTATTCTTCAATAGCTATAACTATAGGATTGAATATTTAGTAGGAAAACTTGTTAAAATCTTTTCAACAATTTTTTGATCATTCATAATCTCACCATTTATTTTCATCTGATTAACTATCCCCATTGTGCAAGTAAAGAAATCTCCTAGAATTTTTCAAAAAATGACATTTCAAAATATTTTATAAGCATTTTTAAATAGACTGTTCTTACTCTTTATATACCTTGAAATGATTGTGCAAGAAGATCCCATGCTTCTTTGGATATTGAAATAGTTGTAAATCTTGAAAGGAGAATTTTATCAAGACCCTACATAATAAACAATAATGTTTTCTAATCTTTTTTCTGGTTATTCTCCAGTAAGTTCCTTTCATTTTGTGTGAGTGTTGCTAATGTTGTTGCATCTGTCGGTTCTAAATGTCCAATCTGTACAAGATCCCATAGCTCCTAAGATCTAAATAAAATCTTCATTCGAAAACTCCAAAAATCATATTTTTTCCCATTAAATTTAGGAATTTGCAACTGTGTACTATTAGCATTCATTTCCATTTTGAACCTGCTCTGATACCATATGTTAAAAAAAAATAAACTGAAAAAATCCAAATGCTAGTACACTAAAAACAAAAAATTAATACTCAAATTTAATAAACTGTGATTATATTCACAGAGAGACAAAGAATATAAACTTTTTATTTTCTCAGAGAATATGTTGTAAATTGTCTTCACCTTTTATTGATAAAAAAGAGAAAATATATACAAAAAATTATGAAAAGCATCTACAACTGTAGACATGCAAAATTAACATTATGCATTCAATCAGGTTCATTCATCAAGGTTCCACATTAGGTCCATTCATCAATTAATTGAGGTCACCTTCATCCATTCATCGGGTAATCTCATTAATCTCCATCTCCTAAGGTCATTAATTTAAAATTAAATAAACTTCATCATCAACCTTTTAATCAAATAAATCAAACATTCATTTAATTAAATCCAAATGCATTTTCCATCCTTTTCTGAATTAAATAAATCAAATATCTAAGTCAAAAAGGTCAAATCATCCTAATCATCATTAAACTAATCTAACCATGATTAAATACTAATCCTAACTATTTGCATTCTCTAGATTTTGCAACTTGCACCAATAAATCAATTTAATGATTTATTAAATCAGCATTTTCACTCAACATGGCATTTTCCCTCAAATTTAAATTCAAAAGCAAGTTGAAAGGTGCATCCAACAAGGCATTTAATAGGTCTTACATGTCCCATTGCAAAGGTCAAACTAAGCATCAACTCTTAAATTCAAATTTGAAGTTTCCCCCTCCTGGGCACATTTCCCAAATCTTGCACATGCATCAACCACTCATAAGATGACAAGTGTCCTCATCTCATTGGACCAATCTTAGTCCCACATCCTCCATGTTTGGCATTCTTTTATCACTTTTGGCCATTAATAGAGGTCTCATCTATTGTCCAAATCCTCCACAATTTTAGCATTTCATCTCCACAATTTCATCTACAAAGCTTATGCAAAGTCATTCTTCATTGGAGAACTGATTTTGTCCACTCCATATCTTAGCATTCCATATCATATTCAAATCATTTTTTATCATGAAGCTTAAGCAAGGATTGGGAAAGGGCTTCTTTCCATAGAAGCACCAATCCAATATGAGATGACTCACTTCATGTTTTTCATGTGCTTATTTAGCTTGCTTTGGTCATTTGTTTTCATTTGAAAGCATTGATACATCATTTCATATGGATGTTGTTATTTGCTTTGTTTTAAACCAATCATGCTAATGTGTGTTGTTTGTTTTGAGCAAATGCAGATTTCACCATCTACAACAACCATGATGGGAAACTTTCCCAGCACATAAAACAAATTAAAACAAAAACAAAAGGAAATTGTCCAAGCTAGAAAAAATAGTAAAATCAAAGGTCTCGTGGGAAACATTCCCATTGAAAGTCTATTCAAAACAGATTTTACTAATTTAACAAACTGTCATGCCTCAACAACTGCTCATGCATGGGATTTTTGCTCAGTAGCTCCTCTCCTCCTCTGTGTCAATTGTGGATTGGGGATTTGATGAATGTGCACAACTCAACCGGTGTCCAGTCATTCTATCTTCATTTGGAAAGTTTTGAGTTACGAGATTTGACATCAAATCCAAGAAATAAATCATTTTTCCTTTGTATTTTGCTTCCTGGGGGCACTGCAAGTCTTATTATTGTCCTAGTTGTGTTTATCATGCGGAAATGAGGAAGAATGCTTAAGGATGATGACATCCCCACATCGCTCAGAACATTCACTTTTTGAAAGTTGCAGGTTGCAACCAAGAATTTCAGGCATTAACTAGGAAGCAGATCATTCAACTCTATATTCAAACGAACTCTACCAGACAATACTTTGGTTGCTATCAAAAAATTGAAGGGTTTAGTGCAAGTAGAAAAGCAATTCCATGTAGAAATAAGTACCATTGGTGAAATACAACATGTGAATCTGGTTAGGTTGTTGGGATTTTATGCAGAGGGATCTTGAAGGCTACTCATTTATGAGTGCATGCCCAATGACTCTCTTGAATCATTCCTCTTCCGTAGGAAAGATGGAGAAGCGCAAGGGAAGTTGTTGAATTGGAAAACCAAATTTTAGATAGTGTTGGGGACTGCATGAGGATTGACTTATCTCCATGAGGAATGCATAGATCACATCATTAACTGTGATATCAAGCAAAAAAACATTCTCCTTAACATTGAGTTTTGTCCAAAGTAGTCAATTTTGGGCTGGCAAAGCTAGTGGGTAGAGATTTCAGCTGCATACTAACCACCACAAGAGGAACAATAAGGTATTTGGATTCAAAGTGGATCTTCGGTCTTCCCATCACTCCCAAGGTAGACGTATATAGTTTTGGCATGACACTGCTAGAGATTATATCAGGACAAAAGAATATCGACCTCAATGTGTCTGAGCCTAGCTCCTATTATTTCCCTCCCTTAGATGTTGAGCAATTCAATAGAGGAAACCTCATGGCCATTGTTGATTGGAGTATATTATGTGAAGTAGATGCTCAAGAGGTGAGAAGGGTTCTTACAACAAGAATATTATGCATTCAAAAAGATGACACTGTTAGGCCAACCATGAACCAAGTCATGCAAATATTCAAAGGGACAATGGACATCAACACACCACAAGTTTTAGGTGTCTTTAGATAGTTTTTTAGATCAGCGTAGAGGTGAGGAAGAGGGAAATCTTATTTAACATTTAGTCATTTCCTAAAAAAATTCTATATATGGTAATCAGTGGACATGTTAATGATTATTGTAGACTCCAACTAAGGAGATAATGTAATTGAGATAGCTTCCATCAATTAATGTGGTAATTGTCTATGATGTCTATTCTTTCTTTTATGATAATTTTTTTTTTTAAATTAAATTATTTTGAAGATGATATTAGTTTTGATTAATAACTAGCTCCAGGGTTATGTCCTCTTTAGGGGTCCTTTAAACTCCTCATACTTCTAAGGCTACCACCTCTAAACTTAACTACAAATAAATATCAGTGATTAGTCAAAAGGGAAAAAATGTCACTTCCACTAGTGTTCAAAAAAAGCTCAAGATTCTACTATTGTCCAGACATAGCCCACTCTTTCAAACCTTTTAACGAAGGGGAATGAAGCTTTGACACCCTCTACTAAAGTTCCTACTCATCCAAGGCTTTCTCGGACACCTCAGCTTGTGTCGACACTTTTTTCTCAACCAACAATGTTAGCTCGTTTGTATGCCCCATGGTGATCTTGTAGCCCTCTTAGGCATTTGGAGGATGGTGAGTTTTTCTTATAGAAGAGGAGAAATTCCATGCCAATGCTCTAATTGGGTTCCCTCTCAGTAATATTTTTGTATAATTGCTACTCCATAATGGAGGAGTCAGGTGGTGATGACATGCAAGACACCTATCCATGAATTTTCTCTCTTGAAATGTTTGAGGTCTCACCAACCTCTCTAGGAAGTATTTTTTGTGGGATAATCATCATAAATATTATGGTATTGATGTTCTTTGTGTTAAGGAATTTATTATTTTATGTTTTCTAATTTTTGCAACATGCCATGTTATTTGGTCAAAAAGTTCTTGTTTTCCACTAACCATGGCATTGGTCATGGAAGAGTTATCACTTTTGTTGCACCATGGTGGCATTCTTGTATGGTGGACCATGGGTTAGATCCAAGTCATCATCTAGTCTAGATCCTCCTAAATATGGATAATCATTATTTTGGAATAATTAATGTTTATACTTCCAATGAGGTTGTGGAGCAATTTGCTATATGGCAATGAATTGTGGATTCAATTCCCCCAACCACTTGGTTTCTCTTTGTCGTCTTTAATATGGTTGAGGTGGCTTATTATAAATATGAGACTTTACCTTTTGACTGGATGAAAAATGTGAGATGTCTAGCTCTATATGTGTAATAAATTGGGACTTTATGATCCAAATTTAGGTCTCCATCATACCCTACCTATTTGCATATGTGGAGTAATTTCAAGGCTAATTCTCATGGAGTCTTTAAATGACTAGACTATGCCACAACTATGACACAATCTTTTGTCATTTTTTCCTCTTGCAATGTCTTACTATTTTTTTCCACTTGTCTAGGTGATCCTATCTAATCACTTCCCCTAAAGTTTCACATTGAATGGAAAGTGAGCTCTATGTGCTCTTCTAAGTCCCATTTTTCCTTGAACACTTTGCTAATGAAACATCAACCCTTGTTGGCCCACATTAAGAAGGTTTGGAACTTGGAATAACATCTAACTAAGGCAACTAGATGGATTTCTTGGTGGAATCATGCTATCCAATGTATGCCCTATTTTCTTCACATTTATGGCCACCAATTAGCCATCTATCAATGACACTCATACTAGGTGACCATCTCAAGTCTTTGTCATTCCATTGAGGTGCTCTCTGCCAATTCGGTCTCTCCTACTTTGCAGGTTCGAGATGTGAATATTAGAAAACAAAAGAAAATTATTGATAATCATTATGCAAGAGGAGCCTAGATCAAAGCCAAATTGTATTGGCTTACAATTGGCAAGCATGCCTCTAAATATTTTTTTCATTCCCTTCAAGCATGCCATGTTGTTTATGGCATAAAGAAAATCAAATAAGGTCAAGAGGTACTCACAAAACTACTAGAGATTATCAAATATTAGGAGAAGGTCTTCACTGCTCAAGCTACTTCCCTGAAGCATAAAAATTCCTTACAAGAATTTCTTCAAGTAGTCTCTTCTTGGATTTCTACCACCCAAACCGCCTTCTATGAGAAATTTCTCTCCTTAGAAAATCTTAAGGAGGATATTAATTATATGGTGGATGAAAAATATCCCATGTGTGATGGGTTTCGTTGTGAGTCTTATAAAGCCTTATGGGTTTGTTTTGGGATTGAACTTCATAAACTCTATCTTTAAGATTTTCTTTCTCAATCTTTAGGAAAAATTATTAACAAAGTTAACATTAAATTCATACTTAAAGCTATCAATCTTTAAGGAATTTGAAATTGGTGGTTGATCATGCTACTTAATGTTTCATTTAAAATCATAGCCAAATCTTTGGCTCTGAAAATCTATCTCCTTCTTTAGATTGTTCATCTTGAGCAAATGAGTTTCATCCCTGATATATTCTCGATAATATTATTTTTGTATGGGAAGGTACGGAATGAGCTCAGTTCTCTCAAGAAAGCACCATCTTCTTAAAATTTTATTTTTCCAAGAATATGACCACATATAATAGCCCTTTATTCTTACCACGCTCCAAAATTTGGGGTTTGGATTGAGATTTATTCAAATGGTCAACATGCTTTTTATATATGCTTCTTCTTGCATCTCCATTAATGGTTGTTAGTCTCATTCATTTGGCCTCTTTTCCTCTATTTGAAAAGGATGTCCTTTCATACCTTCTCTATATGTCCTTGCCACTAAAGGTTTTTGATATATCCTAGCTTACTCTATCTCTTGCAGGCTATTAAAGGGAATTTATTTGCCTTAGTTGGTGAACTAGCTTGTCAATGGTCATTTTTCTAGTGACTCTTTCATCACTCTTTTGGAAGAGGAGAAAAATATCAAGGAGGCACTAATATATTTGGATACCTTTTTCCTAGCCTTGAGATCAACCATTTAATGGCCCAAAACCATGTGTTATCACTAATTTTCTCTTCTAGCATTGTATTAGAATTTTAGCTTTAGGTGGAAGTGGATTGATCATGGTGAAGTATTCAAAATTTTAGGCATTTCATTTTATTTTCAAGCCTCACTAGTGACGCTTTGGATTGTAGTCCTCACCAAAATTGAAAGTAGGTTTTCTTATTGGATTACTATGCCTCTCTCCTTAGTGGGAGATTTTCATATTTGTTCTAAATTTATTATTGCCACACATGTGTATCACTCTTCTTGTTGGGTTCCTTCTAAGGCTTCTTACTTGAAGCTTGAGAAGCTTCTTTAGGATTTTATCTAGGAATCCTTTAATAACTAGAAGGGTTTTCATAGGGTGGCCTAGAAGCTTTTTTGCATCTCTCTTGAGTTTGGTGAGCTTGTAACTATTTCTAATCAATGTCAAGAATTAGATCTCTGAGTTAAAGGGATTATTCATGCCCATTTTGACAATGAAGCTTGGAATATTCTTCTGCACTATTACATCTCTTCAGGCTATTTGTTCAATTGACCTTCCTAGAAGGGGATTGAATTTCAAACCCTTCTTCTCATTAAATATGTTTATATTGAGGGAACTTTTGCTACAAAACATATTTGGCATGCTTGGGAGATAGTTAAACCTTAGCTCTAATGGGTCAATTCTAGCTTACGGGGGGGATTTTCTGGTGGTCTCGCTTTCTACATTCTCAAGGTCTACCTTTCACCAAATTTCTCTAGATTAAGGCCTTACAACTCCATAAAAAAGGTATTCAAAGCCCTCGAGATTTATTTTCTAGATCTTCCATGAGTCTCATGTAATGAGTGTTGGGATATGGTGTTGTACACCATTGCATAAATTGATTTATTATAATGTTGTAGTTAAATAATTATTTAGTTGGGATGCACCTTGGCGGTGTGGTTAGTGACACTAGGTAATTACTTGGGGACCACTTGATGTTGTATAGTAACATTGTATTACTATTTAATGTATGGGTGACATGTGATAATAATTTAATATTGGAGAAATATTAAATAAAGTGATGTCTTAGTACCCAATATTAAATAAGGTGTTAGTGGTTTTATATTCACATGGTTTTGTGGTACATGGTTTTACCTTACCACTAGTTGTATTTTGTGTGTTCTTGTGTCTATAAAAGAAAACACATGTAGTGGTTCAGGTTGGTTGAGTGGTTTGACTGTCATCATTATTGAGTCTTCTTGAGGAGTGCATTTGTGAAGTATGGCATGGGATGTGTGGATTCATGCTTGGACACATGGGAATGCATTGGAGGTCTTGATGCTTCAGATGTTTTCATTCTAACTCTTGTATTTAATTATTGTTGATTAATATGATGGATTATGGATGTTTTTGGAGGTTGGGTTTTTTCCTCTTGAGGGTTTTCCCATGGTATATCTTGTGTCACCTTTGATGGCTATGTTGTCTATAATATTGCATGTGGATTCTAAGAACTAATTTGCATTATTATCTCTTTTGGTTTATGTGGAAATTGGCATACAATGGCTGAAAGTTTCCTTGTACAAGAGTTTGCCAAGTGGACCTTGCTGCCTCCCCCATGTGGGGATAAAAACCTTTTTTTTTAATTAAAAAATTACTATTAAATTTTGTTTATCGCCCATGTTTAAATAAAATCCATCATGGAAATTAAAAGGGTTGTGACCAAAATTTTTGAAAATGAAAATTAAATTGAAATTTACAATGATTTCAGGTCTGCCACCACTCCACCACTAGGGGAGTGGGGCCGCCTGGGTGGGGCAACCACTCAGTCACTAGAAGGATGGCTAAATTTTTTTTACCACAAGTTCAAACTATAGTTTTACTTCTATGGGGCATAACATTTGGCTAGGTAATATGTTTTTTCTCTTCTTGGAATCATTGGAAAGGCGACTAAGTACTCTATGTTGTAGTACCAAATATTGTTGGATATTTTTCAGTTTTTATAGTGGTTTGCTAGTTGGAAGTTATTTGTTCATTTTGATCTTTAAGAGGTGATATTGAGTGCATATGGAGTTGGATTTTGGTCTTCGAATAGTCAACAGAAAGATTGTTCAGAGCACTACATAGTGGATTAGGTTTATAGTTGTTTTGACATGATTTATTTTCTTTTATTTTATCCTAAAAGTTTTATGGGTTTTCTTGACTATGATGATACTATGAGCTTATGGATTTCTAGATCTAGGAGATTTGTTGTTGGATTGATTGTATGCTTAGTGTTACATCTCAAATTATTCTATTTTTGACATGGTTATCAGTATTTGGTTGGATTTGTATGCTTCATTGTTGTATCTACAAGTTGTGTAACATTGTAGGTAGTCTATACTTACTTATTGCACCTATGACTTGGATATGGGTTTTCTATGCCCATAGATATTTCAGTGTTGATGCATTTTTTAGTTTTGGTGGCTTGGTTTAGTTACTTGGTTTTCTCATTTTGATGTCATATTGAGAAGGTGAGAAGGTATTACTAGGTATGGTCATGATATGAGACCTATGTAGTTGACTATGTTATGCAGATATGCGATGTGTTGTTGGTATATTTGGTGGTGATCATGGTGTCATGGATGTTTATTTTTCTTTAGAGACTTTGGCATTTCATGATGGTTCATGCAAGTTCATTGTTGGTGGTGTTGGATTGGTTCCTAATTCAAGTTGTGGCGGTGTATCTTCTTCATATGAGGATCATGGTTTTCTTTTGACTTCTTCATTGGGATCTCATGTTGCATTTGAGTTCTTTCATTGTCTAAGGGCTCTTATTTGATCATCATTAGGAGATTTTTATCACAATGTCATGATATTTTGTTACATTCATTAGTTATACACATTTAGTGGGAGATTTTGATAGTGATGTTTTGATGACCTGAGGGATATGTTTATGATGGTTTGGAAGTTGTATTTATCTTCTTGTCTTGGAGATCTTGGTTTCAGTTGTATGTTACTGATATTTCAATTGAGTGTGTGTAGACCTACATGATCTTCATGGAGGATATGGTTGTCACATTGGTGCCATGCACGTATCTCATACCACGGTTCAGTGGGAGTTCTTGTTAGTGACGTGTATGGATCATTGGTATGATTATCTTCATGTGATTGGGGATATGTTTTATTGGTTTAGAGTGTTTTCTACCACCTCATTGGTTACTCTTGATGTGCACTTAGAGTTTGGCATGGTACTTGTTCTCTCGAAACTAGGATGTATATATGTTTTGGTGCATTTGATCTCCTAGGAGGAGATGGTTAGGTCATGTTTTCATGTTTATGTTTCTGATTCATGATTGGATCTTTGACATTGATTGTGTGTGGTTCTCTTTGTATTGAGTACATTGATCATTTTATTGATTACTTCATGATGGTTTTGTGTTGCATTTGGAGTTTGGCATGGATTGATTGGTTATAGGTGCTTGTGGATACTTAGAGATGTAGGTGATGGTTGGAGTTCTCTTGTGATTAAAGACATTTTCTTGAGATGGTTACTCTTCAAAGGTTTTAGTAGTAAGACCAAGGAGCTTTCACCTAGGTATGGACATGATTTTATGATGGATTGATAGAGGAGATTGTTCTTGTAGTGAGTTATGATGACTTATTTATCCTGGAGGAGTATTCACATTCCCCACTCTTGGTCTACTTGGCATCTTATTATTTGAGAGGTATTGTCCCATTATATCTTTTAGATATGTTATTTTTTGTGCTTTGATTTCTCATGGTGATTGATTGTGGATACTCATTTGAGGATGGTTTAGCATGAGTTTATACACTTTATCTTTCACATATATGGATCTTGAGCTATAGATAGTGTAAAGGTTTTCTTTTTTCCTTAGCTATTTACTTTTTGGATTTGAATAAACATATTTGGTCTTGGCTGCACTTGCGCTCAAATAAAACATCATAAAGGTGTGTGATGTGCCATGTGATGGCCGCACAACTTTTCCCTTTTGTTGTCCTTTTCAAAGGATTTTCAAGACACGTGATTGCTCATCAGACTTTTTCCCTGGGAGCTATACTTGCAAGTTCGGGAGTTTCTACCATGTTGACCTATCATCCTCTTGAAATGGGTTATTCACAACTCCTATGAAGATATATAGTTGGGTTATTTGTCTAAGCTGGTTATTTTCTCTTTTCCTCTCTTGGTTTTTGGGATGGAAGTCTTTGAGTTGGCACCTCACAGTAATGAGATGAATCAACTGTGTATGTTGCCAGGTAGTTCCTTTTAGGATCTAATAGTATTTTAGGTCTTATCATTACTTAAATATCTAGAGAAAATTAATGCAAAAACTGAAGAGTCAATGTAAAGATCTTTTGCAGCCTAACTAAGATTTTGGGATTAGATCATATGGTATCAGCCATCAACACTAGGTAGTCATTACTTCTGGATTAAGGGAGTTCTTTCTTTCTTTAGTGGCTATAAAGGAGGATGATGTTCAAAAAGATAGAAGATTTTTGGATTGATATTTTAAAAAGAAGATGAATTTTCCAAGAGGAAGTTGTTTTCTCTGAAAAGAGGGATCACTTTTCTTTTAAGTTATTCTTAGAGTTTATGAATTATATTTTAGAAAAAAGGCTATAAAACTACTTTATTCTAGAATATTATATCTATTAAGGTTTAAACTATTGTCAGATTGGTATCCAACCTTTGTTTCAAAGTTTAGTCTTATTTAAAAGCATGAAATATTAAGGGGAATTTTTGAGACTATGCATGTATGGCCTTTTTCAAGTCTTCTCTCTTTATACTATCATTTTGAATGAAACACTGTCTTGTAAGCTATATTCTGATAGTTTAATTAGTGGATTTCTATGCTTTATGCTTGTATTACATAAAATATTATTTTTGGGAAAATTTGGACTATCATTGGACTATTCCATTATCTTTGAAGTGGTTTTTTCTTGTGCTATGTTGTATTGGGAGATAGGGTTCTTATAATTTATGAAATTTTATTCTTTTACTCTAAGGACTTTTTATGTTTGATCAAACCTCAATGAACACTTCCTGTGAAAATATTTGAAAGTCTACACTATGCTTGAAGTTAGCCTTTATTTTTTGTTCTCTTTCAAACAATGAGGGGTTGTGGCATTCTATTTCCTCTATATCATTAATACGAATATTATGAGTTTGAAATATTGTAAAAGCTTTGGCGTATCCCTTTTCATGTTTTACTTTTTCATTTCTTCTTTCTCCCTTAACTTAAAAACCCAAAAAGAAGAGCTAATTTTCTATAAAAAACTTAGAGACATTTAGTGAGACGCAATTTGTCCCCCACTTGCTAGATTTTCCATAAGACTATTGGAGAGGAACGAGCTTTGATGATCAATAGTTCTTTTTTTGGCACGCCTGGTAGGACCGAAGTTTTTCCAATCGCCTGATCAAGAAGTCAAATTTTTTTCCTAAAATAGGCTAAGGAAGGAAACTAGAAATTCCATGCCTAGAGTCCAAATAAGAGCATCCTCAAAAGGTTATTTCTAGTACTCCTAGATACCTACCTCAAACCCTAGAAGGAGAAGAACTACATTTTTTGTATCACCTGTAAGGAGTAATAGAGCAAGAAGTCAAATCCCCTTATCAAGAGCCTTATCTACTCCACCTGAAGGTATACATTTCTAGATAAGGTTGCCTATATACCCAATTTATAGAAATATTTTCCTCATGGCTCAAGTACCTCCTCCTACTCCTAGGAACTTTGTAACATCGGACAGTGGTAGTCCATTACAACCACCCACATCCCCAGATGTATGGTCTACTATACTGACTAATGCCCTTAAGGCTATCCCAAGATTCTCCAGGGAGGATTTCAAAACCCCTTCTGAACACCTTCAAGATATAGTGGAGGTATAGAGGGTACACAACATATCAGAGGAGAACATCACTCTAAGACTGTTATTTGCCTCTTTTAAGGGAAAGGCTCAAGATTGGTATCAATATCTAGCCTCGAGTTCCATTCTTTCTTGGGACCAACTCAGATAGTGCTTGTTCAAATGATTCCCTAAAAAGGGAGACCATTCTTCACTACTACAATAGTTGATCACCATCAAGAGGGCCCCCAAGGAAGCCACAAGTGATTTCAATACCAGGCTCCATAAAACTTAGCAAAGGATTCCCGTGACTGCTCGACCTTAGGCTACGATGGTGTTCCTGTTCTACCTAAAGGCCATCAATTTGAATATTGCATTTATGGTAACCTCCATCAGAGGGACTACCCCGCCTAATGCATACAAGATAGCGGTGCATGTAGAGAACAACCTAATTAATGTTGGGAAACATCCACCTCGGCCACCAATGCCAGTATTCTTGGAAATATCTAACATCCACCAAGAGTAAATTAATCCAAGCATCCCTACCTTGCAATTAAAGTTGGTTCCCTTACAGTCTATGAATGAATACCCTACCACTTAGGTTGGTGCATCGGGTCTCTCATCAATGGTGGTGGAAATTGTTGATATATAAAATATTTGATGAAAACTTTTTCTAATGAATTGTTTATTATCAAATGACAATAGGTGACACCTGTGAAAATGACCACTCGGGTCTACAGTAGAGGAAAATTCTCTTACCAACAGAATTTGTATCGAGGATCTTATAGATGGGGAGGTCAACAAGCATCATTGACAAACTATATATTCCTAATTGCTACACCATTATAGTCAGTCAAGGGTAGTCTAAATAAGGAGATAGTCCTAGGCCAAAAAATTTTAGCAGAAGATGAAAATGTCTAGTGCTTCCCATGCAATGATACTCATATGCCCCGAGACTGTTGAAGGGGAAATATGCAACAAAAGGTGGTCGAACAAAGGAGTAAAGGTATGTTCCCAAACATAGGTGAATATGAGTCACTTGAAATGGAGAATGCTTGTCTTAGGGCATAGATGTAAGGGATGTCCCTTGAAAAAGAGTTGGACATCGTGCTTGACTAGGCTCTTTTCTCATGGCTAGAGGAAGACAAAGCAGTATTCGTAAACGAAGCCTTGATAATCAGAAGTTTGCAAGTATAGCCATATTACAATACAAGATCAAAAAGAAGGCTCATACGGGAATACATACAACAAGCTCTACCATGTCCACAAACATGTCAATTGTCTTCCCCCGAGAAGCAGATCTCACTGCTCGCTATTCGACCTATTTCATGGCCATATAATCAGCCTCTGGAAGTAAAGGAGGAAAATAATGTACAGGGCCTGACCCCAATGAAACATCTTCCCCTAAAAAAAAAAGAGGTACCACTGTTTAAGCCAAGAACCCAAACTATCAGGGTGCTTAATGTTGTAGAGCAATTAAAGAAGGAACCTGCTAGAGTTTCATTGTGGGATGTTATAACAATTCTCAAGCAACAAAATCTACTTCAAGAAGCATTGAAGGTGGAAGGAAAAAGTGTGCAAGAGAGCATTACTCAGTTAAGCAGTCAAAGCAGAATTGATAAACCTACTTTTTCCCATCAAGCCCCAAAATCAACAACTTATGTGAATAATGTGGATAACATTGAAGAAAAAGAGGTAAGCAGGACAAAACCCACACCTTTCTTTTTGATGCTTATAATAGGAGATAAATTATTGTACAATAATATGATTGATTCGGGGGCTAGCACGACCATTATTCCCAAGCAATTAGCAAATGTTTTAAAGCTCTAGTATGAGCCCCTTGAAAAGGGAATTATGCAACTTGATGGAAAGAAAGTCCTGATGATTGGTTAGATAAGGGATATATCTATGACCCTCTTCTCCTATCCAAGCCAAATAGTCACTCAGGAAGTAGTGATAATTGATATTCCAACGATTTTTGAAATGTGCTTAGCAAATACTTGGAACTTGAGTGTTCCCACTTGATACTACAAACCAAACATGGAGCAAAGATGAAGATATTGTCTGAATCTTTGCATCTCGAACATATTGTGGATGATGCAAATCTATGCTTCGGATCTAATGATACCCCAACTTCTCACCAGGAGATGAAGGTATAGATGAGTAGACTATCAAAGAAGTGAAATTGTTAAATCAGTTCACTGATTCTGATCCATTTGTAAATTTCCATGCAATAGGGCTAAGCACCTACATGATTTTCGATGGAGATCAAGCCTTTCCAAAGTTAATAAAGAATTTGAAAAAGCTCGATGATTTTCCTTGTAATCATGTATGGATTGTACCCCTTGATGGTGTTGAGTATAATTTTGACCCTAGAATAGGTGTCTAATTGGTATTTCTGATGAGATCGATATTTCTAGGGGTGTACTATTTTCTATCTCCATGTTCTGCTAGAAAATTTGAATATAAATTATTGGTCCATGGATTGGATCCAGTGGAACAAATAGGTGTCCAGGTGTGAAGCAAGCTATTAGAAATTCAGATTTCATAGGAAGCCAAATCTTTGGACAAGTAGTCACAATGAATGCAAGAAAAAGATGTCAAGAACAAGATACAAGGAACCTCACCAAAAATTTTGAAGTCTCTAGTATGCAAGGAAATCCCTGATTTCAAAATAACACCATTTTTTGGATGTTTCTTATCGAAACATGTTCATAATCAATTCCTGGCCCAACAAAGAAATTTTTTTTTGCAGTTTCAAGGGATTGTATTAAGCTTGGTGTCAAAAAAGACAAAAAATCAGAAGACAACATATGGACCTCTCACAAGAGTAAAATAAAAATGAAAGAATTATGTTGCACATATGATCACAAAGGGTATGACCCAGGGATAGTTTAGCTAATGCCTACCTTAGGTGAACAACCTAGATCAAAAGAGCAAAGACAAAGGATATTCTTCTTGAAGGGGAACTTCTTGGCAAGACGAGTTCCCATCAAACAGGGAAGAATTTTGTTGGATATTCATTCTTCCCCAACATTGATGCGATAGGTCTCCTAAACTATAACCAAGGAAAAAATATCATTGTTAATATACAAGTCCTCAAGGGACAAGGAAGTCTTTATGATGGGATCTGATTGACCAAGGGAAACATTTACCACTAATTGGGAAATGTTCACACTCAAAAATGGAAAATTTTGACATAGTTTGAAACTAAGAATTAAACGAAAGCTTTTTTGGGGTAAGTCTAGCTCTACCCAAGGATTTGTACCAGATTTTGCTAGCATTTCAGCCTCATTCATCATGATGATAAGAGAAAAGGTGTCTTTCTAGAAAATTCCCAAAGACACAGTGGTCATCAACTGGCTAGAAAAAGGAGAAGAAAAAATTCATAAGTTCTTGAGAAAAATAAGAGCCATATTGGGTCTTCCTAAGGACGCCACACCTTTCAATATCCAAGAGTTAAAAGAATCACAAGGGTCAAATCTTGTCATCAAATACAATATTTTTCTGAAGACTTCATCATGTTGTGAGGTGAAAAGGGATGCTTCAACTAAATCAACTTTTAAGAACCTAATTATGGCAACTCAATGTGTTGGGTTGATCCCTCAAAGACATAGGCACAGTCATGGAAATTTTTTCCTATTGATAGAGCAAATTGTCATTGAATTGACCCCAAATTTTTTTGAGTACAAATTAATGTACAAAAATCCTACAAATACCACAAGGATAAAAAGAGATAAAAACAAACGCCATGGAGCTACAATTTGTCATCGTCAAGCAACTAGAAAAAGTTTTGATTCTTACCTAGAAGAAGTTTCAATGAAAGAGTATCACAAAAATGTTGTAGAGCCAGGGCAACCGATTAATTTGAATTTTTTGTGGAAGAGACCTTTTAAAAAACTACAAATGCGAAAAGGTAAAGGCGTACGAATTCAAAGAGATGTTTTTAGGTGTATTGGTGAATGGTATTTATTTGAGAACTTTCTAAGTAAAAAAGCACAAGTCTTTTAGAATTTTAGCAATTATGTACCATATGTAAAAAAATTGTAATTATTTTAAGGTTTTAAGAATAAGGCCCAGAATAACACAAAGGAGAAAATAAGAGTTATACTATATTATGGGTATGTGTAGGATCATCATCGAAAAAATAGGCCCTTAAGTGGCAAAAAATTTAGAAAAATTACAGTTAGGCAACTTGACATAAAAATTTGAATAAGTTGTCTATATTATTTCAAAAATATATAACAATAGAATCTATAGCAAATTGAATGTATTTTCTAAACTACTAGGTTCATTTTAAGAAAAAAAAAACTATTTGGTGAAAATTTGAAATTTCAATGCAGTAGTACATAAATTTCAAGGAAAAAATAAGAAGTAGGTGTCTATCTAACCACCCTAACCACAATAACATAATAATATTTTTTATAATATTTTAGACATTAGTAGAGGACTCATGTCTGGATGTGATGCACATTTTTTTGTAATTTTTTTCCAAGTAAATAATTAATTATGATTTTTTTATTATAACTTTTAAAAAATATAAAAACCCATGTGTCTCACCACCTTAACTTGGTCAAAATTTCATGAAATTCATTTTTTATTTTTTTAATCCTATAGTAGGGTATGTGCAAGATCATCATGGAAAAAATAGGCCCTTAAGTGGCAAAAAATTTAGAAAAATCAGTGTTAGGCAACTTGACATAAAAATTTGAATAAGTTACCAATATTATTTGTAAAATATGTAAGAATATAATATATAGAAAATTGAATTTAGTTTCTAAACTACTAGGTTTATTTAAAAATAAATAAAATTTATTTGGTGAAATTTTGAAATTTCAATGAGTACTTAAATTTCAGGGAAAAAATAAGAAGTAGGTGTCTATCCGACCCTAACAGAATAAAATGATAATATTTTTTTATAAGATTATATATATAAGTATAGGACTTATGTCCAGATGTGATGCATATTTTTTTGTAATTTTTTTCCAAGTAAATAATTAATTATGAATTTTTATTACAAATTTTAAAATTTATAAAACTTGTATGTCGACCACCTTAACTTGGTCAAAACTTCATAAAATTTAATTTTTATTTTTTGAATCCTATAGTATGTGAAGCATAGAATGTGACGCATGTTTCGATTCAAAAATGTGATACCGTTGAAAGTTATAGATGTTTTTCAATCATCCTATCGATCGGACTGTAGTTGTAATTCTAATAGAAAATTAATAATAAGTATTTATTAAATTCAAATTAAAGCATAATTTATATTGGTGGAAAGTTGAGAATCTCCTCTAAAATCCTTTTGTTTCATCAATTTTGGGTAAAAAAAAAGTCATCAGCCACATACCCTACAAATACCCATAATATTGCCACTTTTTGGACCATCATGATCCTGCACATACCCAGTATGTAAAGCATAGAATGTGATGCATGTTTTGGATTAAAAAAATGTGATACTATTTGAAAGCTATAGATGTTTTTCAATTAGCCTATCAATCAACACTTTAGTCATGATTCAAATAGAAAATGAATAATAATTATTTATTAAATTGAAAGTAAAGCACAATTTATATTGGTGGAAAGCTGAGAATATCCTTTAAAAACCCTTTTCATTTCATCAATTTTGGGTAAAAAAAAGTCATCAGCCACACATCTTACAAATACCCATCATATTGCCACTTTTTGGCCCATCATGATCTTGCACATACCCTTATGTTTATCAACAAAATTTACAATATAGTATATAGCCGAGGACTTAGAAATATCATCCAAAGCCCTCTCAAGCCAAAACCCCAAAAGTGAAACAAAGCAAAAGATGTCAAAAATGAGGCAAAGATTAGATAGTTGGATTTTCTTTTTCTTTTCGCCTCCGACGACAAAGAAAAATGGATTCATACTTATTTTTTTCTTCTCCTTTCTTTTTCTTCTTCTTCTTCTTCATTTGTTAGACATGTTGTAGGCAAGGGAAAAAAACAACACACATGGGCCACATAGTTTAGACTTAGGGTCTATTCGCTGTGAAGTCACACCAAGTAACTAAAATGTTTTTTCTAGGAAATCCTCAAAACTTCCTCCATGTACTCTAGTAGAAGGAAAGTGGTTGCCGGCTAGGAAGAGCAACTATATACTTCCATGCCCATGGTGTGAAATTCAGTCAGGAAAGGCAACCAGGGCACATCCACGCCAAAATCCACATGCCTTCAAAGGTCCATGGCACTTGGGATACTGACACCCAGGATGGCCACTTACACTATCTCACCAAGTTGCTCCATCAGAGAAGTTTCAAACATCTTCTAGCACAATGCAATTATCATGGGTTTGGCCACACCCAAGTCTAGCAGTGAGACGACAAAGGGTGAAAGCACGTTGCAATTGCTTCACAGTTGGTTCTCATCAGTAAGGTAGTCCATGTCGATGACCCACTTAAATGCAATCATGATTAATGGGTCACAATGCTTCACCAAGAACTTGATGCAGCTATTTGTAATTGCTCTGAAAAATAGTTTTGCGGTCTCCATGGAAGAATTCGAATAGGGGTGCCCAGACCAACAGACATCACAATAGTAGTAAAAATGGCAGAGAAAGAGTAGGCAGAACAGTAGCCAAGTTAGAGAACTATATGTTCAAATGAATATAGAAAAAGGTGGTGTGGCTATACATAGAAAAGGCTAATGAAGAGACACGACAATGGGAAATTTCTAGATAGAATGGGGCAAGGCTAGCAAATCATATAGAGAATTTGATGGAACACCTTGAGAAATAAATTTTGGCATTGAAGAGTAAATACCCTAATGCATTGATAGTTGATGTGTGTCCTTACCATCATCAATGCCAACCTGTTCACTAATAAGAAGGGACATGGATTAAAATGCTAAAGCTCTAACAAATTAATGAAGATGTCTTTTCAGGAGTACCTTGTGTCATCTTGACATGCTCCATATGATGAAAGGCATGCTTTTAACTATAACGAATTAAAGGAAACAAGAGGTAGTGGAAGGAATGTACTAATTCCTTTCCCATGACTTTTTTGGCTTTCTCAAAGGATACAGATCTCCCATCTGCATGTATTACCCCAATGGCAGCATTTAATGAGCTATTGATAGTAGCAAACTCACAATTTGATGCAAAGCTCTAAAATTAAATGCACTCAAAGAAGGTTAATTTTAGCAAGAAAAGGAAATGGTTTTTGTAACTAGAAAGTTTATGTATGACTTTTAAAGCAATCATGGTAGAAGCATCTACCTTTGGCAGGCAGGCTGAAGCAACAAACGAGAGACTTGGTTATGCAAATATCTTTGGGAATTACTCATTTGCTAATGTCATGTCCCCAGAAGAACGACCATTTGAACATTGCAAAAAGCTTCAAAATGATAAATGCCTTCTAAAGGAGGTAGTTCAAGATATAACTAATAATATCTATGACCCTCGATTATCCACCAACCCTTAAAATCTTAGGGAAGGTGCTTTTCAGAGGATGTTAGGCCATGATTCCATAGAGGGTTTTGCATTTTTGCTTTGGAACAATGACTTGCCACATTTTGTGCTACCTAAGGTTCATCCATGCCCAGAGTTGCTTGACACATGTGCAAAAGGGTTTAACAACAATACAAAAATTTTTGAAGGTCATGAGGTCAAGATCACCATTTTGGCCCAATCTATATGGGACATGTCGTGTATCCCTATGGGATGGAATGCAGGCCTTTTTAATGAAGAACAAATGGACATTCTGGGGAATGATATGTTTGGGAGAACAAGATTTTATGAAGATGAAATGAAGGAATGACCACAAAGAGGACAAATTCACTGGCCTCTATCATGAAGAAAATTCAAGAAGGATACACAGTCTGTATTCTCAATGTTGGCCTAGGTTTAAGGTATCGATAATGATGAAGAGGTTAACCCTTTTCAGTTCTCCCTAGGACTTGTGCTCAAAAGAGAAAGAGTGCAGAGATACTATGATTTTGCTGAAGTAATAGCTAGAAATATGAAGCTATAGTTAAGAAACTACAGTATGGAGTCCAAGTTCAGGTATTCTTATGTCCTAGTCCATTTGTTAATGCATAAAAATTTTGAGTGGCTAGGAGAAATGTAGTATCTAGGATAGATGAGAGAGGTTATATCCAACCAATCTCTGTGTGGATCCCCATGTTCTCAAGAATAGGAGATTATTATCAGTTTCTAGATTATTTTTTGAGACCAATGCTGCAAGATTTATTGGCTTTCCCTTTGGGCCATTTTTCTCAAGAAGTCATAGAATGAATAGAACACCTACCTATGTCGATGGATTACTTCCTTTGTGAATATTTTACCATTTTCTAATTTCATGGTTATCGCGGTGAAGTTTTTTGACTTCCCAGATTTGTGATAGATAGAACTTTTTCCCTGGAGGCTTGCCAACAAGTATTCATTGTTGATAGAATTTATGGTGTTGGGAGGAATAAAGCAAAGATTTTCAATCTTCCCCTTATGACTGCAAATAACCAAGTGGTATTAAGCAAGCAAAAGGCTAAGGATGAGATCCAGAATCATTTGGTCGCTCTAGGTTTGGTCCTCATTTGTGACAAGTGGAATTATAACTTGGATGGGTGTTTCAACTTGAGGCATGAGTTCAGGGAATATTTCTCAAGAAGGAGAAATCCTACCTAG
>VDFB02153206.1:0-36113 GCA_007258455.2 Sequoia sempervirens | reverse complement strand
TTCCTATGAATTGTTTCTGATTAATACTCGGGTAAATTGCTGGGAAAAGGATAAAAATGATGCTTGACTGTAGAACTATGGAATTTTAATTACGGTGATGCTTGCACCTAAAAATGATGATCTAAAAGAAAGTTTAGTTCACAATTGATTCTCAATATATCTAACTTGCACATCAAAATCTAAATGGTTTGAACTCATATAAATGCTTCATAGAGAGGCTCATAAAACTATTTTCTTTCAAAGGAAAACAACAATGTTCTCACAATTAAGAAAATACTCTTAAATTATGAACTCAGTGTATGACCTATGAATTAAACTGAATGCATACATATACTTATGATTGAGAAAGAAAAAATAAAGGTTTCAATGCTAAAACATGACATAATTCGATCAAAATCAAGCACAAGAATGTTGCCTGAAAGCTTGAAGGAAAAACCTGACACTATTGAGAAGATAAAAGGAAAAACTCAATGCTAAAACCAAGGGTAACCTGTAAAACCTGCTATGTATTAATCTAAAAATGATGCTAAGTTACAAATCATTCACTTTGTAGAGTACAAAGGAGAAAAAATAAGAACTAAATTGAAAAAGATAAACTTTTTCAATATATACAATATGAATACACTTCAAATTGCATGAATAAGCCACTGAAAGTGATCTGAAAGTGAAAAGATGACAATCCCAAAGTGAAATCCGAGCACAAGTAAAAAATCCCTAAAAATGTGGTTCAAACTCATGCAAAAATAAGTGAACTCAATCTCGAAGTGGCAGTCATAAAGCATGTAATTGATCTACAACTCGAACTGAACTGAAATCCCCGAAAAGGTGGGCTAAAGTATGCAAAACTACCTCGTTCTTGCCAATTCTCCCATGCACATTTTAAAGTCTATCTTTCTCATGATAATACTCCAGTTGATAATCTGACGCAGAATTGAAGTAAATTTCCAAGTTAACTCTTCCAGTCAACTCTACTCAAATTTGCATGGAATTCCATAATATCTTTTATTTGCACTTTAAACTGCTAAATTAATTAAATGACTTATAATACATCATTTAACTAATTAGCTTAAATTGATTGATGCAAAATAAAAGATAAATATGGAGTTAAAAAAAATTAATCCCATTCAACAATTTTACTTAGCATTATTTTAACATATGCATTCAGCATTCATCACTTAAATAACACCATGAGCAATATAAAATATACACTTAGCAAATATTTGATAACTTCAACACTAAGTGTATATTTTAAAATTGACCACCATCATTATGCATATCATAATTTTGATAGCTGATAATAGTCGACTTGACTTGAGAGTCAAAAAAATGGGCAAGGGAGACAATGATTATCAAAAATATCAAAAATGAATTAGGGCGAATTAACAAAGGAAATCATCGAACCCTAAAATCATTATCATTTTGTTGACTTTGATGAAGCTTTGCGAAGAAGCTAGCTGCCATGACTGAGTAGGGTTTCAACTTGAGAATGGTCGAATCTACACCTTTTGAACACTTCCTGAGCTAAAATCTTGTTGAACTTCATAAGGTAAGTTCGTTTTTATCTCAAATCTGAGTCTTTTCGAGCATTTAAATACTTTTCTCGAGGTTACATGGTGCGGCTACTCATAAAATCTGATATATTTTGTGTTATTCCTTTGTTCTCTATATTCTCTTGGTACTCTATTTAACTTTGGCCGCCATGAGAGCTAGAAAGAGCACGTTTTGCTGAGTTCAAGCCGATTTTCTGCCTTAATCTTGGTGGTGCTTGCTAAGTGACAAGGTAAGCTAATTCCTCTTTTCATTTTCCTGTTGTTACTGAGTTTCCAACAAGCTCGCCATAAATGTTAGGGATTTAAACTTTTGAGACTTAGTCTATAGGAGGCACACATGACTTCATTTGTATTTTTTGACATAGAAATCCATTGATTCTTTCAATGCTCTACATATCTATATGATATTGACGCCATTGTAGCTGAGTCTAATACAAATCCATGCATATTTATGAATCTGGCTGCAACTTACATGTTTTGATCTAGGTATTTATATTTCACTATATCCTTGCATCTTAGAGTAAAACCCTCACATGGGTAAGAGAAATCTGACTCTTTACCATAAAAAAAAACACTTTTGAGCAAGATTGGAGTAAACACAGTAACATTTTCATTGTGGGTATCTTTATTTTGTATTTGGGTATTCCTTGTCTGCCTCTTGAGAGAACACCAATTATTTTTCTGAAACTCCTTTACTTCTTGTTGTGGCATTTGAAAATCATTCTCTATGAAGAAAAGAAATTGTATTTTACTAAACATCTCTTGCTGTATACAACGAAAATCTATTATTGATTTTATTCCACAACTGAAAATGTAGAAAATTTATATTTCCATATATATATGAGGAAAACTCCACATGGGTATTTGAGCTTTATTGCTTCCATTGAATCAATATATGAAATATTTATTACTGTAGCTTGATCTACTCCATTAAAAAAATGTTAATGCAAGCCTTTTAAATCTGTGATATTCTCTCACCTTGAATGCATTTGTCATTTAATTCATAAGCTATTGCCTTCCTTAGTATTTATGATAGTAGAGTGTATTGTTCTCACAACTATGATGGTCACTAAAAAAACTGGTTGTAGCTTTAAACATATATTGCTGAATATTGTTGTTCATAATTGTTGCTCATGATGATTGCTACTCTAGGTAATTGCGACTAAGTTTCTTTCATGCAAAATTGCTTCTTTGTATCTTTGTAAATAAGGACCACTATTGAAAAATAGATGCTCCATCCATTGCTAATGTTGATCAACTCATACCTCACTGCTATCTCACTGGAACTTGTAATAGTGTATACCTGTTTGATAAAAGAAAATGCTTCATTTTGCATAAAGAGATTCCACCACACTTCATATATATCTTTCATTATTGCTCTGAACCTTGTAGATGTTGACTGGTAAAAGCTGGAACTATCATTTGTTATCTAAAATCAGTTGTGAATATCACTAAATCTAAACCTTCTCTCAACCTTGTTAGCAGCAGTTGGGCTTATCTTTCCAAACTCATGACTTAATAAACTGCATACAGTCGAAGTGATGAAGACATTAGCCTATAGAATGAGCTCATTTGGAACTTGAAATAAACATATCTGTTTGATGAATCTGTATCCTCCATACCCTTTAAATGCTGACTAAGGCAAAATTGTTGCTTTCTGTTAAAGAACTTGTAAAGAATTGGATTATTGCAAATCTGTTATACCCATGATTATGATTACAATGATATGCTTCTGAGTTTAAAAAAAAATTCCAATGCTCAAATATTCTATTTCTCTTTAATGCAAAGAGGCTCTATACTTCATTTAGATATAATGAAAAAATATAAAGTAGAGCTGAAAAGAATATGAAACTGATGAGTGCAGCATTGATGCTTTTAATGACTGTAATCAATATTCATGAACTTTGTATGAAACTTGTGAGTGTATCCTCCTTGATATGCTGAGCTCAACCCTTGTGGGAGCCCATTTTACTCCACATATCTGATAAAATGATCATGAACATGATGAACCTGTTCCTGTACACTGAAAAAAACATGTTAGCAAAATAAAAGAAGCTGAAAGCTTCCATTGAATTACATTTTTCCTCTTGATTTTTGTAATCATTTGATGGATTCCTGATCGATTATATTCTATATTTCTGTTGGTAGTGTAGGTATATGATAGGATTTGATTTGTCATTGCTTAGAGACCATCTCTAACACCATTCTTTATCTTTCTTGCAGATGCTTTTAGAGCTGGAACTGGAGCTGAAACTAGAAATGGAGCTGAAGCTAGAAATGGAGCTAAAGCTAGAATTGGCGTCACAACATTCCTCAACTTGTCAATGATTCATCATTCCAGGAAATGGCGAATCACTTTCTACACTATGCTTACTCTATTTTCAGTTGCATATTTTGCTTTGTTCATGCACCCCTTATTTGATTATAAAAATCAAAATAAGTTACTCCCACGGCTTGTGTGGGATTCAACATTTTTCAAGATGAATAAAAAGCATTACTATGCAAGTTTTATTCAATTTGTTGTTTTAAATGCTTGCATAATAAAGCTATGATTTAGATGTAAAATGATCTTCTATGACAATCAATGAATACTTTAATCAAATCAATGAAAATTTTAGTACCTATAAATGATGAATTGATTCAACTCTACCTATTTGAGCTTGAAGTGAAAAATAGTAACAATACTTTTTCATCAAAATCAATGGTCAAATCATTCATCTTATCTCTTCTATGTTCTCTCCGTGCTAACCTAGTATCATGAAACTCAACAAAAAACATCATCAATGCATACATCCTACATCCATAAAGCATCAGCATACATACATCTTGCATCATCACAACATATCATAATAAAAGAAAGCATAATGCATTGCATTATCATTCCAAGCATCCATTGCATTAACATTCATTGCATTGTAATATCATTATCATAAACATCCACCTTATCTATACATACATCCACATGCATATATCAAAATCTCATAAAAAATTACACAAAAATAAATACATTCATATACATCCATATGCATACTTCATCCATCCCATAACATGTCATAAAACGATACTAAAAAAGAAGTGCATCCATCCATTACATCACATATCATATAGATCATCATCAAAAATCATATATCACATAAATAAAAGAAATGCATCCATACATAAGCATATCGTAGCACATCACATATTGAATTTGGATCATCTCGTATATATATATATATATATATATATATATATATATATATATATATATATATATACATATATATATGGTAACTGTCATGATACAATATCTGAATCAATGTATGTATATAGATTAAAAATACAATATCCATGAGGCTATCAAAAAGGAACCCATTAATGTAGATTTGTATGAATAAATCAAGAAAATAATCAAAAAGTGTCTACACAACCAGGCTAGCCCTGGTGGCTGCTCGTCTCACCCCTAACTGATGGTTGATCCTCAGTTCTAGGTGGCACTCTACTCTGTTGTGAAAAATTAGACTATTGTATCCCCTAGGGAACATCACAATGATAGTGCATGAAGTAATATGTAGCCTCAATAACTGCTTCTATGTACAACCGAGCAGATACAGTCTAGCCCTATGATGTAGCTGTCACTGTCTCCAACTACTATCTCCGCCCAATCTCCTGGGCTAGCTATATGTCCACTTGTTGCCACAATTGGACCTTCCAATCTCATTGTGAAGTCATGGCTTGTAGCTAATCCCTCTTTGCTCTAAGGGTTGCAATCTTCCCATCTCATGGATCTAGCTACTATGGAGGTGGAGGAGGTGGTGGTGTCCTCAAAACCTATCCATCATGCCCACACTGCCACCCTAGAACCTATGCCTGGTTTGGTTGCTCATGGTGCCGATCACTTAGCACCGGACCCTTGTCCTGATATTGATCTTGGCCTCTACCTTGGCCACCATCCTTGCCTCTATCTCAACCACCATCTTGGCCTTAGCCTCTACCCCTGCCTCTACCTCTACCTTTTCGTTTAGGGTATGCCCCCGTAGGATTTGTTAGGAATGTAGGTGGCTTGAACCACACATTGTACACTGGGGTAGTCCCTACATTTGGAAGGCCCTGATCATATTCCCACAACTATGGGATGAGCTATCTAAAATCATTGATTGCCACAACAGGATCAATGGGGGCTCCCCACTATACCTCTCTTTGAGCTTTGGCCAAAATGGTAGTATAGTCATCTGTTGGAACATCCTATACCTCCCAAAATTGCCGAAAAACAAAGTTTGGGAGGTATTTCTCAATAATAGTGTGCTCTTAGCCTTGTATGTATTGATTTTTTTGAGAAAATCTAGCTACTATTGATTGTTGTACCACCATGGATGTTGTAGCCACGTCCTCCATTTGAGCACTATCATGTCATCAATGACATGACACCAATATGGAAAACCTATGGGGCCCATGTGTTGTAATGTCATTGGTACCCTATACCAGAAAATGATAGGCTCATCCTCATGGATATCTACAAGAAAAACCAATGGCGTCAACATTACAATGTGCTCATATTCCCATATATGAAGTAGAGTCATACCTACTCTAATGATCTTGCCCTCTCAGTAGATGACCTCATGTATATCATGATATAAGGAGGCAAGGAGAATTGAAACCTAGGAATACATCATGTCCCTCCTAATCATACCCTCCCACACTATTCCCCATTCAGGACTGAAACCTCTACCCCATCGGTTTTGATGAACAAAACCATAAATCAAGGCTATAATGAACAATCTAAATGTGTCCACCCAACCTTAGTAAAAATCTAGATCAATTTGGGAGCTGATCAGAACAATCAAACGTATGTGTAAAAGAGAGAGACATGCATCTCTCGCAACATTTGGTTCATATATCATGCACCCACCATGAATTAGCAATCGCAGAATGCACCACATGTTCTCAAGTGTGATGGTCGCCTTCCTAATGGGCAAGTGAAATCAAGAGGTCTCCCTATGCCACCTCTTGATCAATGTAATCCTCATAGTGAGGTGGGTCTTGATCTTAGGAAAGAAGGAAAGGAAACCTAATCCCAACCTACCAAGCTACTCCACCTCCAAGTCATCAAAATATCTCACTACATCTAGAATATCATATCTATGCTCTCAAGACATTAGTAGTGGAGGATTCTCTTGCACACATCTCACACACAGTGTCAATTTTTTTAAAAATTCAAAAAATTGATAAAAATTTAAAACTTTGCACCCAAACCATCATACACATCATTGAAATCAATAGTGTCACTAATTTTCGGGTGCGTCACTACACCAATTTTAGGGGTGAGTTACCAATTTGGCGATGCGCATTGCTATGCTCAATAGTGAATTGGTATTGGGGTGTGTCACTTTACCTAAATATCGGGGAGTGCCACTATTTGCAAGGTGCATCACCCACCGCTTGTGAGCGATGCTGAACTTAAAAAGCCCATGCATTGCTATATTACCTTGATGACCCCCTAATCAGATGTGTCGCTAAACCAAAAAATTGGGGTGCGTTTCTCAATAGAGGGTGCATTGCTATAAAATCAATAGCAACACTTCTGATGCTTTAACAGTGTCGCTATACAACAATGTGCCTATCGACCTAACTTTGATGCCCTATTAAATGCACCTAAAAGTGAAAATTGAGAGAAGTTTCGAGTCACATACTCAGGGTCCTACATCTGCACGTTGTTGGTACTCTCAAACTTGATCTGAAAGATGAAGAGGGAGCACATGGTGAGTCATTTCATTGAGGTATCAGAGCTCAAATTGCAAGAATTCTCCAAGGTGTGAATGCACAAATTAATTGAAAGTGATCATCAACTATTTAAGCCTAAAATTAGGGTTTTTTAGCCTAATTTGATCGTGTGGCTAGGGATTTTCATCAATTTCACCAATCTTGCCAAACTAAAGCTTATTTTGCACCATTTTTTTGCATTTTTGGCATGCTTTTTGCATCCTAGAGCAATTTTAGATCCATGAGGCAGTATTTTACCTTTGTCGAGAAATCAATCCAAAATTCAAAATTTTCACCCAATTTCTTGAGGGGGTAGGGAACCAGCTTATTCCATCTGCTAGGGTAATAGTGAGGCATCCAAAAATCATAATTTTTTGATTTAACCTATAGTTTTTTATCTAAAAGGTCTTAGTCTTTGAACCAATGTAACAGGTACCTCGCTTCAAATAGGGGCAAAATGTAGACACTTAAAAAATGTCCTGAATGATATCATGCACCTGAATCGGGTATACTAACATCATTTCCTCCTAACACCCATCCTCTTTTTTCTTAATTTATTAAATTAGCCTAGCTATTTAATTAATTGCATCATTTGCATCTGTTAACCTAGTTAATCTAATCAGGTTAATTCACTCCCTTTCATGCTAATATTTCATCCTATTAAATTGAATAAATGGGTGAAGCCACAATAGTGGTTTACAATTGAAGTGAGGAAGGAAAACTCACATAAAATGAATACATGGAAAAAAAATTGATTTTAGGGCTTCATACGAACCTATTGGTTTGATTGAACCCATTAGGGGTTCGCTAAAACCTAGGTTCAGGCAAACCCTCCAAATAATTTCCGACCAAAAAAGCCATCAAAACCCCTTATAGAAGGGGGGTTTGCTCGAACCCCTAGGGGTTTGTTTGAACCCCTAGTGGTTTGTTCGAACCCCCTTTATTCCTCATCCCCTCCTTGAGACACAAAAAAACCTGAATTTTGGCACTTTGGAGCTCAGGTTGAGGATGAAAATGGAGGAATCTTCACAAACCCAACTTGAATCAAGTAGTCCTTAGAATGAGCTATCCAACAAATATAATTTTAATATGTTTTGGTTTTATTATATATATATTTTTTCATTTTATCAAACATAGGTTTTTCATCAAAAATGAAGTCTCTATTCTACACATGAGGAAAAATAGTATATTATCAATTTTTTTTTTGAAAAATATGAGTGCACTAGATATTGAAGTCCTTGATCCAAAAAAAAATAAAATTGAATTCTGATATATAAAAAAAAATTATGCGTTATATGGTCATGCTATGTCTAAATTGTAATTGGTTTGACTTCAAAACTTGATTAAAGAAAAAATATTCAATAAAAATTGTCTAACCAAGTGGAAGCACTAGATATCAGAGTTACAAATCTAAATTCAAAAGAATTAAATTTTATCCATCATGGAAAAAAAGTTATGTGTTATACGGTGTGCGTCACTTTTTAAAAATGTTATTTTTTGGAAAAAAACCAATTTTTGTGGGAGATGGAAAAATAAGTGCAATTGGATTCCAAAAATTTTGGAAAAAATATTTTTAGAATCTATAGAGAAAATGTGATGAGACTCTAGTTTTTCATCTTCAAATCTTCAAATTCTTCATGGTTTAGCCGCTATAGGTGCCCGAATGTGAAGATTTAGTTTAAAAAAATAATTTTAGTGTCCAGTTTGGCCAAAAATTGTAAACCACTATTGTGGGATCACCCAAATCTAATTATTTAATTTAAATCCCTAAGTCTTCTTGTTTAATTAAATAACCCCAAGTTATTTAATTAAATATCATTTCACTTCTCCCCTTTTCATTAAATCCTTTATTTAATGAATATCATGAAATTCCCCTAATTGCATAATTAAACCTATGTTTAATTATCAATTACTAATTAATCTAATCTTCCCCACTTGCAAAGGAGGGAATATTCCAAGGAAATATTCCTCCTTTGCATATTTCTCGAAAAGGAATTTTCCATAGAATATTCCTTCCCCTTTTGCACATTAAAACTTTGTTTTAGTTTGCTAAATATCCAATTTCCCCTCACCCATGAGAATATTCCAAAGAATATTCTCTTTCCTCACTCATTTGAAAAAAGGGAATATTCTTCTTCCTAACTAACTTACAAGACTTCTTGTGCAAGTTTTGAGTGTGTTTTTTTAGAAGAATATAGACCCTTGATTCTTTCCTTGATCCATGTGATCATTGACTCTCATCCATTGATGAGAATCCATGATCCATGTTTCATCTTTCCTCCATCCTTGACCATTGATTAACTCTTTTAATCTCAACCCTTCCTTTCTCATTTGTCCTCCTATAAATAGGTCACTATTTGGAGACAAATGGATCCATCTTTTAACAACAAACTTATGCTATTAAAATCACTTGCATTTGCAGACACATTTAACATCATTTTAGCTTAATTAACTTGCATATTAGGTTAGCTTCCATTAATGGCTTCCATTATAACATAGATGCATACATTTAGTATATTTGGTAATTAGGGTTTCAATATTTTTACCTTAAAATCCATTTAGATTAGCTTTGCATACATCCATATCAATCATATTAGTCTAGATCATGTTAAAATAGCTTGCATCTTGTTAATTTAGTAGTTTAATCATGCTTCATTATGTATCTTTTATTATTTCTATCAATTCTCTTCAATATAATCAATCAAAATAGGCTCATTTATCCATTGGATTGGGAAAGGGTCTCCATTGCACATCAATGAGACACCACTCCCCCAATAGGATAAGTTTCAATGGATTAGCATAGAAGTTTCTAAAGCTTTCATAGTTTAATATGTTAGTTTTGATGGATCTCTAGTTTAGTTTTTATTGATTGATATTATTGGACTGATGTTTAGTGGCATAATTATGCTTCAAATCCTCATGGATCAAGTGTAGTTGGTACTTACTAATCTTTTAGTCATAGGTACCATAGCAGGTTTCAAGATCATTAAATTTTAGTTTTTATATAAATACATTACATGTTTTTTAATGTTGCAGATTGACACTCAAGATGTTAGTTGGGGCTAATACTGTGCATGCCCAAAAAAAGTGGTGTGAAAGCACAAATTGCTGAGGTATTCACTAGGGCACAAAAATATCAGGTTATTTTTATAAACTTGGAACATCCAAAGCCTGAAAACAAGATTCAAGGTTTTCAGGTGCTCTTTTTTTTCTTGCAACCCTCATTCATGCACTTTTTGTTTGTCTTTCATTTAAATTGGCATAGTGAAGTGAAAATCAAACCATAGGAATTTAGATTACCCGATTTTTTAAATCATGTAGAATCATGGAAAAGAGAAGTAAACACAGATTAACTATCATAAAATTCCCTTTTAGTATAAAAATTGTAGAAATTTCATCATGTGTATGAAAAAAGGTTCAAGAGAAAATCTACTCACATTCAGATGAGCTCAAGTGTCCCTCTTTCTAAAAAAATATAGAAAATGCGACTCATTCTCCCACAAACCCTTTGCTAGTTCTCCCTAAGCCATCTAAAAATATCATGTTAGATTTAACCAATCTAAATCATCAACCCTCTCTTTCCCAGGAAGCAAATACCTAGGTTTCAGCTAATGTTGTGGGGGATAAACAACCAGATTCCTAGTTGAACACTAGAATGCTTGCTAATCATCCCCAACTTCAAGAAGGTAATAGGGGAGGTAGGACTCTTGAATCCATTCTCCCGATGAGGTCTTAGATGTGATTGATGATTATAGGCATGTAGGAGATGGCAGCTCCTTCCCAGGATCCTCAACCTATAAAAAAAAGCCACCCTTAGAGATACACAAGAGAAGCACAAAGGCTATTCTACCAAATATCCAAGTTGATATTTAGAAAATGAAATGCTAAAATACATAGTGTATAGATCTTTTAAAAGCATGAGAAATGAAACAAGTGAAAAACAACCTAATACGAGAAAAATGATTAAGTAATTATCCTTAAGTTAAAAACTTAACACTAATGCCCCCCTTAAGTGCAAACAGCGAGATTATTATGCAAAATGAAATTCAAAATGGGTCTTGACTACAAGGCCATGCTAGGTACCCATGGAAAACTACTATGCAATGCAATCTCTCACAACCAGAGAAAAGGAGAAAAATCCTATGGGAGAAAAAACCTCTCCAAAAAAGATAAAAAAGTGAGAGGAGGACTTCACAAGACCCCCAAGGAAAAATCCTGTCACTGATCTTAACAAAATACACAAAGAAGAGAGACCATGTAGCTCCCACATGATGAAGAAACTCCTGTGCTAATCCTAGAAGTTTGAAGAATATCCCATGTCTACAAACAACATGCCTCCCTTTAGGGAGACATAATCACTAATGCAAGAGAAACTCCAACTCTGAAACAAGAGAAGGGAGATGAAGAATCAACATGAAAGAAGCCTCTGAAAACTATCCTGGTGCTTCCATGTAACCAAATGTCAAATCATGATCAGGTGTAACCTCAACTGAAGAAGGTGGATCAACAAGACCATGTGGAAAATCTAAAGCAACAATCTCCAAAGACATTGATGGTGTGACAATAGTGCATATACTATAAAAAAAGAAGGGATATACCCTCAAATGCATCATCCAAATTAGAAATGTGATATTCACAAAAAAACACTGCAAGACCTATAAAGTGACTATCTTAGAAAGAAATATTTGAAGGATCATCCTATTGTGCTGAAGAACCAACCTCTGAAGCAACACCTGGAGATGAATCAACATAGGTTTGAAGAACTCTAAAGTTTAAATGACCAATCTCTCCGGAGGAATTTCTATCAACACTAGCAAGAGGGGTGCAAGACTCATAATCATCATAATCAAAAAAATGAGAAAAGGCATACAGATGAGACTCATGATCAACTTCACCAACAACAATAACATTTCCAGTGTCAACCTCTCTAATGAAAACAAAATATACAGTGAACTCTACAGTCTTAGGTACTTCACCATGAGTAATCTGATAGATGGAAAGTGGATTTTTGTGCAAATTAGGAATACACAATACATCTCTAAAACAACCATCACAAATCTCAACATTTACTATCCCTACAACATCCAAAAACTAAGTTATCTCCTAATGAAATCTTAGAAGTATTAGTAGGATGAAGAGCCAGAAAAGGATAGGGAGTAAAACCCATGTGATGAGATGCTCCTGAATCCAAAAACCATCTATCATGACTAGAACGAATTGTAGAAACTACCAATGTATGTCCTTTGAGTTTATCTTCTTTACCTTTCATTACATTTGAAAATCCTACATTCCTTGACTGTGAAGGTTTGGATGAAGGTGAAGGTGATGTAGATGGATAGGTTGTAGATAGAGTCACAAATGAGGACAATGGAATATTGTTCTTCTGAAGAAGACGTGAAATCTCATCAATATTCTTCATATAATAGTGGTGTTCATCATGACCTTTCTTCTTGCAACACACATGTAACTAAATTTCTCCTTCTTAGGTTGATCCTCTTTTGAAGAGGCAGAGGATGAGCATCAAACTATGTCTTAGCCTTAGGTTTCTTCTTCCCTTTGCTTTGAGATGCTTGTGCAACTAATGCATGATTCATAGAGACTACCTCTAACTGGGAAGTTTTGGCTTGCTCCCTCATCAAACAACCACAAAATTTTTGAAAAGAAGGAGTTTTGAAAGAATTTCCAAAATATTTTATGTTGGAGTAGAAGGTAGAAGAAAAAACTACAAATGGACAAAATAAAAAATAGACTCCTTATTAGTTTTATCCTTCCCACATCCCACCAATTGTAACCTCACAGATTTGAACTTGTTAATTCTACCTCTAATTGCAAAGCACAAAACTCACTAATCTAACCAAATAGGTTTTTGAACTCATCCCATACCTCCTTGGGTGTATTACATTCCTCAATGTGGAAAAGAAGATTGTTATAAACATCCAAAGCTATTAGATCCATAGCTTTATCACACTTGTTTTTGTGAGAAAATGTTTCATAATCCTTGGTAAAAGTGGGTTGTTTATCATTCAATGTGGATGACAAACCCCTAGATTGGAGAAATCTAAACATTTTAATCTTCTAGGTATGATAGTTATGGGGGGTTAAAAGTTCAACTGAATCAGGAGTAGCCATGACAACAATTTGCACCAAAAGGAAGCAAAAATACACCAAACTATACTAAAATAGGTCAAAAATAGTTGATGAAGCCTCTTGAAATTAAATTTCACCTTTCCAAAATACTTTAGGAAGCAATAATGCAAAAAGGACTAATTATGTAATCAAATCTAAAAAATTTGAGCAAAAAATTGTACAATGTGAAGCATTTTTTCCTTATTCATTTTTTATTTTTGGCTTTAGATGTGTCCACACTCAAAGAAAAGTTTTTTAGAAGTGTGCATAATGTGCCACATGGTGGTTGCACTGCTTTCATTTATCGTCTTTCCTTTCGGGAGAGAGCTAAGACACGTGTCAGCTCAGCAAAGATTTTCTAAGAACGATTTTCACAAATCTGAGAATCCTTGCCCACTCGACATGCCATATCTTCACTGTGAGTAGTTTGTGATTTTATGAAGTGATCTCTTTTGGATTTTGTTAGATCTTGTTGTGTTCTTTTTTTTTAGGATGGAAACTTTAAGTCGGCAGCATTGAACTACGTGATTGGTCAACTAGACTTTTTCCAGGTTGTTTTCTAGGATCTGATTGTTTTTAGATAATGATCTTTGCTAAATATCTAAGGGGAATTAATGCAGTGATTGGGAATTAATGATAAAATATTTTCATGACCTAATTAAAGATCTACAATTAGATCATAAGCTATCAAATTCCAACATCTAGCATCAATTACTTTTGGGATGTGGCTGTGGTTTTCTCTTTTTTTCAGCTATAAATGGGAGGCGGCAACAAAAGGAAGGGGTTCCAAGTTCCAAATTCCTTTTCTCCAGAATTTTTTTCTTTAGTTTCTTTACACATAGAAATATTTTTAGAAGTAATTAGCAGAACACTGATTTTCTTTGGCATGTTATATTTTTTTAGCTCAAACTATTATTGGATTGGCAACCAACCATTTTTTAAAGTTCATTTTATATTCAAGCATGAACTATTTGGAAGAATTCTTTGAGACTGTGTATGATATTTCCTTTATCAAGTTCCTTCTTTATGATTTTGTTCAAAATGAAACACTGTGTTAAGGTGAATTCAAGTAGTTTAAGTAGTTGATCTCCATGTTGTAGGCTTTTATGGTATGATAATAACTTTTGGAAATTGGATTATTTCTGTTGAACTTCTCTATTTTCCTAAAGGGTTGTTGTTTTTTCATATTAGGCTATAAGAAGAGAAAGAGTTTATGCAATTTTTTAATATTTTTTTGTTAACCTTGGGAATCTTTATGCTTGATCAGACCTCAATGAACACTTCTTGTGGGGAGATTTGAAAGGCTACACTATGCTTGTATCTAGCCTTTGTTGTTCGTTCTCTTCCCAACAATGAAGGGTTGTGGAATTCTATATCTAATATATCATTCATAGGAAAGATTGGGTTTGAAATGTTGTAAAAGCTTTGGCGCATCCCCATTTTTATGTTTTATATTTACATTTATTTTTACCCTTTTCTCCAACACTCAGAGAAGAGCCAACTTTCTATAAAAATCTCAAAGGTATTTAGTGAGGTGCAAATCGGTCCCCCACTCATTGAATTTCCCATAAGGCTATTAGAGAGGTGCAAGCTTTGATGATCAATAGTTATTTTTCTGGCACACTCGGTGGGACCTAAGGTTTTTTGAACGTCTAATTAGAAGTTTGAAATATTTCTTAAATCAGGCCAAGGAAATAAGTTAGAAATTTCATGCCCATAATCCAATCAAGAGCATCCTCAAGAGGCCATTTCTAGTACTCCCAATTACCCACCTTGGGATTTAGGAGAAGAAAACTTATAGGTTCTCTATCACCTGTATGGAGTAATAGAGGAAGAAGTAAGAGCCCAACATCTTGAGCCTTATCTACTCCACTTAGAGGGTCAAACTTCCAAATCAGAATATCCATATACCCAATTCATAGGAATTTGTTTTCCATGGATCACTTAGCTAGCCCTGCTCCTAGAAATTTCGTAACCTGGGATAGCAATAGTTTGCTACAACCACCTATGCCCCAAGATGTGTGGCCTACCATACCCACTAATGCCCTCAAGGATATTCCAAAAATTTTTCAGAGAAGACTTAAAAATCCCCTTTGAACACCTCCAAGATATAGTGGAGGTATGTAAAGTATGGCATACAAAAAATTCATCGTTAGCAATTCACTGATGAAAAATTCACTGCCAACAATTCACCATGGGAAAATTCACAGCCATGACAATTCACCGCACAAAAAATTAATTGCATGAATTTTTAGTGGTTAATTTTCCATGGCGGTGAATTGCTGGTGGCGGTGAATTTTCCCATGGTGATTTGTTGACGATGAATTTTCCATCGATGAATTGTTGGTGGTGAATTTTCCTAGAGCCATAGTGTACATAAGATAGTGAAGGAGAATATTTCCCTAAGGTTAATAGCTGCCTCTTTCAAAGGAAAGGCTCAAGATTGGTATCGATCTTTGGCCTCTAGTTCTATTTGCTCCTAGGATCAACTCGAAGAGATGTTTTCAAATGATTCTTAGAGAAGGGAGATAATTCCTCATTGCTACATCAACAAATCACCATCAAAAGAGCCCTGCAAGAGGCCATGAGAGACTTCCACACCAGGTTTCACAAAACTTGGCAAAGAATCCCTATGACTGCTCAACCCCCATTTGTGATGGAGTTTATGTTCTACCAAAAGGCTTCCAATTCAGACATCACGGTTATGATAGCCCCTATGGGAGGGGATATCTTACCTGACAAATACGAGTTGGCCATGCATGTGAAAAATAGTTTGATTGATGCTAGAAAGCTTCCACCACAACCCCTGATTCCTATATTTGTAGAAATCTCCTGTGGTCATCGGGAAGAAGCTACCCCAAGCACTTATGCTACACAACTAATGACATCCACTATGCCACAATCCATGTACATCTACCCCACCATGTAGCCGAGCATGTCGGGCTCTTCCTCTATAGTAGCAAACATCAACGACATGAAGAGCCTCATGCGGTCTTTTTCTAATGAGTTAGTTCTCATCAAATGACAACAAGCGAAACCTTCAAAGTAGACAACTCAAACCTATGGTGGAGGAAGGCCATCCTATCAACATAATACACACCTTCCTCCATCCTATCAACACAATATGTGCCAAGGATCCTTAAAAGGTGGAGTTTACAAACAACGTCCTCAAATAAAATAGTTCCAGTCACCATGCTACTACAAATAGTCAAGGTTAGCTAGAGTAAAGAGTTAATCCCAAGCTAGAACAACCTAACAAAAGATGAGAATGTATGGTGCTTCCCGTGTAGTGATGTTCACATGCCCCAAAATTGTCTGAGGGGAGATTTGTAGCAAAAGATAGCAGAACAAAGAAGCAAGGGTGTGCTCCTGACTATTGAAGAATATGAATCTCTTGAAATGGAAAATGCCCGCTTGAGAGTGAAAATGCAAGGAATGTCTTTAGAACAAGAGTTGGATATTGCACCCAACCAAGCACTTTTTTCGTGGATGGAGGAAGAAGATGCAGTATTCATGAACCAAGCTCCCATGACTAGTGCCCCACAAGTATATTCAGAATACAACATAAGCTCTAAAAGAAGGCTCACCAGAGAATATATACAATAAGTGTTTTTTCACCCTAAGCCACGTCAATCACCGCTGCAAGGAAAGTAGGCTTCATAGGCCATAAACCAACCTACTAAGCAGCCATGAACTCCGCTATTTATAGAGAAGGAGAAGGAGAAGGTACCAAGCCCATTCATGATGGATTGTTTTCTTCTGAAGACAAGAGATATACCACTATTTAAGCCCAAGGTTCAGCCAGTTGGATTGCTTAATGTGGTGGAATAACTGAAGAAGGAACCTACCAATGTATCTCTATGGAACATTATATCTATCCCCCAAAAAAAGACATTACTTCGGGAAGCATTAAAGAAGGAAGAACAAATATTGCACACAGATGCGACTCCATCGTGTAATCAAAGTAAAGATTAAGAACTTGCATCAAAACCTCAAGCTTCGAAAGTCACAACTTTTGTAAATGACATGGACAATGCAAAAGAGAAATAAGTAAGCAAGGCAAAGCCCACACCTTTCATTTTAATACTAATTGTTGGAGATAGAATTTTACATAATAACATGATTAATTTGGGAGCTAGTACAACAGTCATGCCAAAGCAAGTGGTTGATGCCCTAAAACTTAAATATGAGCCCTTTGAAAAGGGAATCATGCAATTGGATAGGAAGAAGGTTTTGACAATTGGTCAGATAAAGGATCTATCTTTAACCCTCTTCTCATGTCCAAGCCAAATGGTCACACAAGAGATTGTGGTGATAGGCATTCCCCCAGTCTTCAGAATGTGTCTTTCAAGAGATTTCACCACAAAGCTTGGTAGATATTTAGCAATCGATTGGTCTCACTTGATATTAAGGACCAAGCATGGGATAAAGATGAAAATATTGTTTGAATCTTTACATCCAAAACATAATGGACAATGCAGTTGTATGCTTGAGTGACACATACCCCTTTCTCGCAAAGGGAGAGATATTGTGTAGAGATGATAGAAGATGAAGAAGACATGAGTGATCGGACTCTCGAGGAAGAGGTGCTCCTCAACAAATTCATCGAATTTGACCCATTTGGAAGCTTCCATGCAACAGGTCTAGGAACCTATGTGATTTTTGATGATGATAAACTCTTTCCAAAATTGATAAAGGATTGGGAGGAATATAATGATTTGGGTGACAACCATCTCTAGACCTTATACTTTGATGGCACCAAATGCAAGGCCGATTTTGGAGCAAGTGTCCAACTAGTTTTCTCAATAGGATTAGAGACCCTAAAGGATTTTCATTTTCAGTTCTCTTTCCTGAACAATGATGCAAAATATGAAGTCTTGGTTCATGGTCTAATTCTTGTAGAAGGGATGGGCGTAAAGAGAATGTAAGATCTCATAGATTCAGAGTTAGATGTGATCCAGGTCCATGGGCAAGCGACTATAAAGCATATAAGAATGAAGTCATATAGACATCAGATATGGGATCTGATTGAGAGTTTTGAAGCTTCCAATATACAAGTTATCCCCTAATCTAAGAACTATGTTGCTGATTAGATGGCTTCAATCAGTTTAATTTGAACTAGTTTCTGATTCAACAACAAAGCATAATGCAATACAGATCATCTTCTAACTAGAAATCCATAACAATGACCAAAACTCACAGGCATTTATGGATGAAGTTCAAATTGCTGCCTTTATACAAAAATAAGGAGGAGATTCTAACTATTCACAGCTAGGAGTAAAATTTCCTGAAGAACAGGTTATCTAGTTAAAGGGAAATAAGCTTCCTTAGGGTTTAATTTCCCTTGAAAATATTTTTGAATGAATTTTTGAAAACCTTAGATTCAAACTTGAGTCATGTCTACCTGATGATCAATTTGAGAATGTTGGAAGGTACCAACAACATAGTAATGCAAAATCTTGAGTGTTCTGGCTTGCTTGTAGCAACATCAATTCCTATCATCATTTTCAATCTCGAGTTTGTTCTTGCAGGTATTAAACACTATGATTCATCCAATAGAAAAATCAAATCAGCTGATGGGAGAATTATTTGTAGTCTCAAGCCGAGGGATGTGGAAAAGTGCTTTGTTATTCCTCCTTTCTTAGATAATTTCACCATAGTCATTGAGGCTTGTGAGAAGATATGGTATGAATATTAGGATAGATTGTAGAGAAATTTTTCTCAGAAATGGTTGAAGATTTAGAAGACCAACATGCCAAAGAAGGTTTGTCATGGCGAATTCAAGGATGAAGTTGCAATTTTGATAATTTTACTCAATCAGGTTACAGGTTAGGAGGAAACTAATATTTTCTGACCTTGGATCTGTTTTATGTCATTTCACAGATCCTGGATGGTTCAAAACACTTTGACTGGTCCATGTTGATCAATGAGTCCATTCACCAACAAATTATTGACTTCCTTAAAATCCATGAGTTTCACATGGTCTCCTTCCTGGTCTACTTAATTGCATCTCAAGGAAATTTTAGACATCTAAAGACCAATGACACTCTTGGCATTTAATGAGTTCACTTATATTATTATCAATTGGAGTTCTTAAAGGCTGAATAGGATTTCAAAGCAACGAATGATCACTTTCAAATGAAGACAGACAGGGATCTCAAAAATGAAATGCATATCGGGGTTTCACCAGAGGCGAGATAAATGATGTAGATTTGGGCGAATTGGTTCATTCAATTCCACACTTTCACTTATATCTGAGTGTATGGTTACACCGAAGAGCCTCTGATGCTACCGAGGTACCTGTTAGATAGAGTTCATTTCATGGAATTTTTTAGACAAGCTCAACACGTTCACTCTTTCCTTCGTAGTCACCATAAGACAACAACCTCCTTTCCTTTTGGATCGGGTATTTTCACATGCAAGGCTACTATGGATTGCAAGTATATGATGAATGACCTTGAGAGATTCAACTTCAAGTACTAAATCGAGAGGTGTTCTTATGATCCTTTGGGTCATTATCCAGCCAGTTTAGGGCGAGGGATTGCACATAAGCTGGCACTTGAGGATTTTTGGGCTAATTGCGAAGATGAATTTGAAGTACGCCAACGCCACTACTACAGACTCAAAATTTCCCACCTTACTAATTTCCTATCAAGGAATGTTGAGGGTCTGTTAGATGATGATAGGGAGGTGTTTCTTAGCTCATATGTCAAGGATCAAGTTGCTCACCAGCCACATCGTTAGCCAGATTGGTATGCTAGAGAGAACATTTCCATTGAGGACTTGTCAAAGTCAGTTATCAAAACCAACATGCACTTCTTGGAGAGTAAAAGAAGGTGCAAGACAGTTCTAGTTGCAGAGCTGCTAATGGGGTTTTGATCATTTCCTTCTATTTTGAGGTCAATACCTTGAGTTAAGGTTATCTTGAAGCCACCTGAGGGTGTTAGAGTCAGTGGGAACACAAAGGGAAAAAAATACTAGCAAGCAAAAATAGAAGCAGGTTGAAAGGGCGTTGAAGTTCTAGTTGAGACAGTCATTCAAGCCAAACCACATCATTCACTTCCTAGTTTTCCATTGTCACCATAGTCACCTCCTATAGATATAGACTCAGATCTAAAGCCACCAGTTCAAGAGCCATCAAAGACCAGTGATCCCCCACAAGTTGATACACCTCCTACAATCTCTCCTCAAACTAATAATATTGTTCATTCTTGTTGGATCAAGAAATCTTTGGGTAGATAGAGGCGTGAGCCCTCATATCATTTGAATTTGTTTGAGTTTAGCGACCCCTATCAGGGAAGGTCAAGCAAGAAAGTCAAAAAGTAGGTGCATATCGAGAAAACTCCTGAGTCAGAGATCATTGTAGAAGTTGCTATGCCACTAGAGGGTAAGAGCTTAGAGGAGTTTGATGTTGGTGATTTCACCTTTGCCAAGGCTAATCTCAATAGGAGCACTCAAAAAATAGACGTGAACCTTCTCAAGATTGTCACAAATAATCTTGAAAAGCGTGTCATGGACGGAGAAGATAAAGCACTTGGGTATGTGTAGGATCATGATGGACCAAAAAGTGGCAATATGTAGGTGATATGATGGCCCATGCAGCTGATGACTTTTTTTTTACCCAAAATTGATGAAAAAAAGGGTTTTTAAAATAGACTCTGAGCTTTCCACCAATATAAATTATGTTTTACTTCAAATTTAATAAATAATTATTATTCATTTTCTATTTGAATTATGACTAAAGTCTTGATTGATAGGCTGATTGAAAAACATCTATAGCTTTCAAACAGTATCACATTTTTTGAATCTAAAACATACGTCACATTCTATGCTTTGCATACTATAGGATTAAAAAAAATAAATTTCATGAAGTTTTGACCAAGTTAAGGTGGTCAGACAACCACGAGTTTTATATTTTAAAAAGTTGTAATAAAAAATTTATAATTAATTATTTACTTGGAAAAACATTGGCGTCCATGGACATGAGTCCTCTACTTATATCTAAAATATTATAAAAAAATATTATCATTTTATTGTGGTTACGATGGTCAGACAGACACCTACCTATTTTTTCCCTAAAATTTAAGTACTACTGCATTGAAATTTCAATTTTTCACCAAATAGATTTTAAAAAATAAATAAATCTAGTAGTTTTGAAACTACATTCAATTTTCTACAGATTCTATTCTTACATATTTTTGAAATAATATAGATAACTTATTCAAATTTTTAACGTCAAGCTACCTAACTTTGATTTTCTAAATTTTCATTGCCACTTAAGGGCCTATTTTTTCAATGATGATCCTATACATACCCGCTTCTTAAGGCTGAAATTAGGCAACTCCAACAATATGTCTCTGAGTATGTTCATGGAAACTCGAGCAGAGCACCTATTCTTCCACCTGTAAAACAACAAAAGGTTGATCAGCTAGTTAGTCATGGTAAACTTTTAGATAGCTGGGTTGAAGACTTCATTGTTACAGGTCATTAGCTTCTTGTAGAGTTATATCATTGAGAAGTGATGCACATAGGCTTCGTCAGGGAATCCAACAAATTGAGATGGTGGTGGTAGAAGTCATGGCTAAGGACAAAGATCTTATATCTCAATTATTAGTTGCATATGATGCCATGGAGGTAGAGGAAAAGGAAGAGAAAGAAAAGATTTTCTCTTGGAGAGAACAACACCTCTTCAAGTTGGAAACATGTGAAAGGATCTCTATCAAGATGAATGTACATAAAGAAGATGTCACTAAAGCTCTCAAAATCATCAAAAAGTTTATCATTCAGATCCTGTGCCATTATCTTCATGAGGATGGTACTTATAGTGATCTAGAGGTAGTTCAGCAGAGTTTGAGAAGCTAGTTTGTGACAATCTCGAGGGAGATCCTCAGGCGTCCAAGATGGATCACATCTCTGTGATGACAACTAGTTTAAGGAAAGCAACTGGAGATATCAGAGAATTCCAAAAGGTGATCAAGGATGGTGACATAGAGTGCCAAAGGTAGGTTATCATTGTGGAAAGCTTCAAAGTACCAGAGGATGAGACAGTCGACTAGTTCATGTATGACATGATGGACAGTGATGGCCTAGACTGATCAGTTAGTTAGAACCTTTAGTTCTTTTTGAAGATAGAATTAGGAGCAATAGTTAGAACTTGACATCCATCTTCAATTCTCTTTACTAATTGTTTGCATGTCTATCTTATCCTCAAAGATATATTAAGGGGGTTGGCACTTTTAGTTAGGAGTTTGTTAACTAATGGTAGTTATCAGTTATTTTTTCTTTCAATAAGGATGTGTGTGCTTGCACATCATCCATTTAGATTAGTTTGTTCTGGTCAACTGATGGTATCTTTCCAGTTAGCTATATAGTTTTCTTTATTTAGGGTTTAACAATAAAATCTTGCATGCTTGCAAGATTGTAGTTGACTCAAGGTGATTTTAGGGTTCCCTACACCTTTGATGTCTATAAATAAGATCTCTTTGCTCATTTGTAATTAACTTTTGCACTTGATAGTAATATATGCTGCACCACCTTGCTTTCATGCTATTGTTATGTTATTTGTTCATCTTAGTTAAATATAATTGTTGGTTTGGTAGTTTATTGTATGTGTGTTTTGCCTATGCAATTTGCTATCCTAGTTGTTATTTCACGTTTTATTTCTAATAAGCCCATTTAGATGAGCAAATAGTTGTGCCACCTTTCCTTCATGTTGTGAATTTGTACCTAAAGCTTATCGTTTGATGTGTGTGTTAATAAACCTATTCAGTCAAGCAAATTGTTGTGCCACCTTGCCTTCACGTTGTGAAGATGTACTTAGTTTATTGTACATTTGTTTGTTTCCAATAAATTTCTTCCCAACCAAGCAAATAGTTGTGCCACCTTTCCTTCATGTTGCGAATCTATACTTGAAGTTTATTGTATAATCATTCTTGCTCCATTTTCTCCTGCTCTATTTTCTTGAGGAAATTGGATAGTTTAAAGTAGTTAGTTTTGAGTTGTAATTAAGATTTGCAAAACTAGATAAAATTCTTAGCTGCAACGTTCGTGGTTTTCATAACCTTGTGCCTCTTCCAACTGAGTCAAAAAGATAGGAGTTAGATTACTTCACTTTTTCATGCATTTTCAACACGAGGGAACTTTCCCTCCTAATTTGAAGAGCACTCATTATGTAGTGCACATAGCTATTCGTACCAACTCGTACTCCAAATGTGCTAATTGTTATGCCAACAATCCTAAATGAATTGGAGGGGAAATAAAGCTTTGAGGATATTTTCCTTGACTTATGGAATTATCTAACCTTGTTAATTGTTGAGTTGGTCCTAGATTTATTTCATTAAGAACCTTGTTTAATTATTAGTTACTCAAAGACTTCAAAGGATATCTAGGAGAGTAGTGTACCATTTAATTCCCATTTAAAGCTCAACAAACATCTAGAAATCACCAATAGATTGTTGTAGAGCCAAAGGCCAAAAGAGATGAAGTTCAGTCTAGATTCCTTATAAGAATAATAAAAAAAGGCTACTAGATGTACCAATTAACATAAACATTTCTAATTCAATTTAAACATCATAAATAATGTGAAACCAATGAATTATACTATTAAAAAGGAAAAATAATAAAGATAATTTTCATAATTTATTTAAAGAGTTACATAAAACTTCAATCATTAATAATGTAAGAAAATTAAACTCTATAAAATTTTGTAAAATATATATATTTTTTATATACACCATATGTCTATTTTATTTCTTTTCTCTCAAAATATCATCCTAAATTATTAATTTAAATAAACCATTTCTAAAACATGTGGCAGTACTGCTTTCCTCTTGGTTGTTTATTTTTAAATGAGCATGAAGTCCTTATATTACTGGTAAAAAGGGAGACCTCCAGAATTTATGGGGAACCAGATTCATATAAAAAAACAAAAGTAATCTAAACAGAACCGACATCTATTGATGATAACATTAAGATAAACCAGATGACCATGAATGCTGCTTCACTCTCATTTCAAAATCATTAATGTGAACAAAAAAAAAATGTAACTAAAAAGAAATTTTGTGCATGTTTGTGCTGTGTGGCAAAGTATCTGGAACGTGCAGAAAAGTACCAAATGTTTCTTAGAAATAGCTGAAAATGAGTTGGCATCAACACTAAATTAAAATTCCAGTGGCCCTCAAGCTTTAATATGTTACAGGTGGTTGTTAAGCATATGAGGATAATAATTCAGACTTTACGTTGATAATAGACATTTTTGGCAGTTCTGATCCACAGGTGGACCCTTCGCTTTTAAGTTGTCAGTTTGTCATTTAATTCCTTCAATGCCATCCATGCAATGAGTTAATTAGTTCACATTTCTGGAGTTTCGTTGCTCTGCCTACACACTCCTCATGGAAACATAAAGTGCACAGCACCTACAGCTGTCGGTCACGTTCATTCATTTTTTTTTTGGTGTAAATTACCTGGTAAATAATCTAGTTTAAGTTTATTATATTTCAACACATTTCTAGATTTATATTTTAGATTTATTGATTTGGTTGGAATTAACTAGTTTAAATTGACAATTTATGTAAATGATGTTAAATAATACAAGTTTTTTGAAAATAATATTAAACTAAAAGAGAGGTAAAAATTTATTCAATCTAAAAAGAGCAAACAAAGTAAGGAAATTAAACATCCCTATCAATCTCCACTAATTGGTCCAACTTTTGTGACGAATAGGGGGGTAATGACCCCCTTTCCACAATATTCCAATCTTCAAATGATGAGAAGCCCATTTAGCCAAACAATTTGCAACCCCATTCCATTCATGCAGAATATGACATAAAGAAACAAAATCTAAGGAAGCACACATATTAAAAATCTATTTTAGAATAACAACCAACTAGCCAACTACCAACTAACATTCTCTAATTGTTGCCTCTTCAGTAAAGTCACTACCACCGAATCTGATCCACAAATGATTTGTCTCCACCCGAGAGCACGACCACGCTCCACAACACACAAAATGGAAAGAGCCTCCATCACATTGTTTGTATTCCAACCCTTATAAAAGAAAAGATAAAGTCAATAGTCAAGAATGTTGATGTGTTTTTTATGCACTTTTCAATACAGGCAGTGCATAGGTGCACTACCTCTCTTGAAAGACAATCTTCCACAATCGAATTGCAGAACACTATCCCAAGGTCTCTCGGATATCAGGTCATGACAATGCTTAGATACCTCAGTAGTTTGATGTGATTTTCTGGAATCACAAGGTGGACTTACGGATGAGTTACAAAGCATGGAAGTTGGGTTTGTAAATGCTATTTCAAAGTGCTGAAAGTGAATGAACAATGGATGTCCACTCAAAATAGCAAGTTGAAACTCATCAAATTCATCTGATTTAGCTTCATGGTGATGCTTTGTGTCCTACTCTAACCAAGGATTAAAAGAAACAGCAAAAGGAGAAGGGTAAGAAAGTTATTATAATCCTAAGATACGAATGAACAGTAACAATAGAGGCTGCTAAAGTAGACAGGCTTCCTAAACTAGGTTTTGCTTGGCCAAGAGAAACCTACAGTTGCACAAAACCAGTGCAATCTTCTAAGGACTGCAGATTTTCAGATTACACACACACATAAGCACATGTAATTGAACTAAGTTGCAACATTGGAGTAAAGGAGCCCAGGCTAACTTTGCACAGCAGCTTGTCATCAACAAGTGCTAAAAGTATGGGCTGAAAGCTCATCAAATACAAAAACAGCAATTTCCATTATCACCTCCATTCAGAAAACTAACATTAAAACTAACATGGAAGGAAGAACCATGCATGCAAGATCAACAAAATCAAAGAGAACATCCATAAAATCATGCAATGCTATCTTCTATTGCTACAAATGCCTCTTACATCAATTCTCCAACACTTACAAATGAGGGGCAAGCCCCTATTTATAGTTTTCCAAAGCCCAAATGAATGGCTAGGATCAATTTGTATTGAGTGGCTCAGATTCAATTACATTAGGGTTTCACCTACCCCTCATTATCTGTGCGCAATTTAAAATACATTTCTGTCTTTTTCCCTGTTTTGTCATCTAGTGACAGTCACTGTAGCAATTTTGTCATTTAGCTGATTGCCCTTTTCACTGTAGCTAAAACTGCTTGAAAGTTGTCTTTTGCTTTATGTGCTTGCAGTGTTCTTCCTTTGATCAAATGAGTCCGGCCGATGATTGCATCAATGGATTGGTGGCCCCCTCGGGATTCGGGCAGAAAGCTCTTTAGAAATCATCATCATCTGAAAAAAGGTAGAACAACTCTCTCAATGGGCCTCTTTGATAGACCTACAGAAGGCTTCTTGACTCCTGCAAACACGAAGTGTCATAAGTGCATTTATACATGAGTTAAGAAAAATGTCAGACAAACCTACAAATTCTCTGCTAGATCTATCCATGCATCATCAAAAGATCTTGATATTTATATTTGGTTTCTCCATTTTCGACCATATAAACATTAATGCGCATTTCAAGGGTTGGAGCGCTAAGAGGGCGTAGTGACAAGGGAAGAAAGCTGTAAGGTAGACAAAGCAGATGGAAGCCAAAATAAGCTAGGAAAAGGCAAGTAGCCATCGATATTCAAAACAACAAGAAGAAGGAGGTTTCGGATGTTCAAAATGGTCGAAGGCGAGGCAAAGCCTCTGATGTTCAAAATGTAAAACCGAAGGAGGTAGGCTCCCTGACACCAAAACAGCTAGGAAGAAGGCAGCCTCTGGATGTTCAAAATACCTGAAGGAGTAAGCAGTTCCTAAGTTCAAACATGAAGAATGTGCAAATTCGGATGTTTAAAATAGCCAAGAAGGAGGCAGGCTCTCGGATGTTCAAAACAACCAAGGAGGGACGGACTCCCAGAAACGACCACGGAGGGCCCGAATTTCAGAGGGCGGGAAGGAGATGGCCGCCGGATGTTCCAAATGGCCAAAGGGGGACGGACTTCCGGAAATGGCCACGGAGGACCCGGGTTCCGAAGGCCGAAAGGGAGGTGGTCGCCGGATGCTGCGCGATGACGGAGAGGCGGAACTTCAGAAACGGGCCATGGAGGCCGAAGCCCCGAGGTCAGAAGGAGGAAGCCACGATGTTCCAAAATGTATTAATGAGAGGCGGTCCCAAAAACGCCACGAGTGAGGCGAAGCCCGGAACGGCCATGGAGGCGGGCGGCTTCGGAGGCTGGAAGCGAGGTGGCCGAAGTTCCAAAACGCCACCGTGAGAGGCGGAAGTCCGGTGTCGGCCAATGGAGAGGTGGAAGCCCGTGAACGGCCATGGAGGGGCCGGGCTCCGGAGGCCAGGAAGGAGGTGGTCGCCGGAAGTTCCAAAATGGCCACGAAGAGGCGGAGCCTCGGAAATGGCCACGGAGGGGCTGGGCTCCGGAGGTCGGGAAGGAGGTGGCCGCCGGAAGTTCCAAAATGGCCACCGGAGAGGCGTTAAGTCCGGAACGGGCCACGGAGAGGCTGGCCCTGAACGCTGCCGGAGGGTTGGGCCCGAGGCCGAAGGAGGTGCCGAGTTCCAAACCGCCAATGGAGAGGGGTGGAAGTCCCGGAACGGGCCATGGAGAGGCGTGAAGCTCAGGAAATGGCTATGGAGGCCGGCTCCGTGAGGTCGGGTCGCCTTAGGTCGATGGATGTTCCAAACGTGCCAGTAAAGGGGACAAAGCTCGAAACCACCGGAACTTAACAACCAAACTTTGACGAAACCTTGGCAGTTCATTTAAAAACACATCAAACACATCCTAGATCCAAAAAAAAGAGTGACCCCAAAGTCAAAAATGAGGAAACGGGAGCGACGGGGGTCCACGGATGTTTCCAAACAGCCAAGGAGGAAGGGAATTCCGGAGGCAAAGTTTCGAAACCATCGAAACTTAACGGAACATTGACAAAACCTTGGCAGCTTCATTTACATACTTCAAACACATCCCCGATACAAAAAAAAGATTCTTCCAAAGTCAAAATTGAGGAACGGAGTTTACTGGGTCCACTGATTTTAAACGCCTAGGAGGAAGGGAATTCCAGAGGGAAAGTTCCGAAACCATCGAAACTTAACCAAACTTTGACGAAACCTTGGCAATTCATTGAAACACCCCTAACACATCCCAAATCCACCAAAAAGTTTTCCCCAAAGCCAAAAATGTGGAAACTGGACCGACAGGGGTCCACGGATGTTTCTGAAACAGCCAAAGCAACACAAAAGGCATAAAGGGGATAGGGGACTTTATTTCTCCGCAGATTTGAATGCCCCAAGTATATGAATTTGGGTAGGGGAATTGATCGTTTGATGGCACATGACCAAATTGGGCTTGGAAATGGGGCACGCAAAACAAGACAAGAGAAAAGCGCCCTGTCGAGAGCGAAAAAAGGGGGTCCTTGCCTATGGCGGGGCATGTGTGCAAAACATGCACAACAGAGAACTCATCCGCCCAACACCTCCAATACCAGCATGGCCAGGATTTCCATGAGAAGAACCATCTATGTTTTGTGAAAATAATATTAAATAATAGAAGTTGAATTTATTTTTAGTCGATAGGCTAATATAATGTAAGATTTAAGTTTGAAAAAAGTTTCACACCTACAAACAATTGTTGAGTTATTTAAAAACAAGCTTCACCTGGTGTCATTTAATGGTAAAATCTTTTAAAATATCAGGCAAAAGCCCACAAAATCTCACTTACCATATAAAAATAGAAAAATGTTGATTTTCCAACTAGATGAGAATATTTTATTTCTATTTGGTGGTTTTTTCCAATTTGATGGCAAATTTTCTTTTTCATTTGCACTATTGTAACTTTGCATACAAATATTTTAAAATCAGATAACACCCAATTAAAAAATTTAGATTTGTGTAAATTTATTTCATTCCATTATTTAACACTTATTATTAATTATTTAATCTAACCACATGCAACTAGAATTTGGAGCACAGTGCATCCATATGCACCTATGCACAAACAAATATTCAACATATTAGCATACATTGTTCTTCTATCGGTGTAATCCTTGAATCTTTATGTGCAAGTGCTAGTTTATAAATAAGTGTTTGCATTAATCATTTATAAACAAGTAATAGTACACATATTCAAAAAAGAAAAAAGTGCATATAAAATGTTTAAATGCTTTTTCTTTAAACAATTCTTATAGACTAATAAAAAGATCTAATTAAAATAATTAATCTTATTGAAGTTATTTAAAGTAAAATTAATTAAACTAGTTAAGAATTGTTTAAAGTAAAAGCATTTAAATTGTATTATAACAATATTAATGCATATTTATGATTTTACATTAAAATTTTTATTTCATATTCTAATATTAAAAGAATATTAATCTCAACCTTTTAGGGTATACTGCATGATTATATATTGTTTCAAATTATTATTTTATATTGTTAAATTGGGATTTAAGGTGTGTCTCATGGCATATGGTGTTGTTGGGTGATTGACCCTCTCTCTGATTTTTTAAGATTTGACATATTATTGGTTTATAATATTAGTTAAATATGCATACTCATGATGCTTCACTCTCATTTCAAAAGCATCTTAATTGTATTATAAAAAATTTAATGTGTATTTATTATTTATCTTAAAAGATATATTTCATATTCTAGTATTATAAAAGTATGAATGTCAACATTCTATGGTATATTGCATGATTGTATATTGTCCAAATTATTACATTGAGTTATTAAATTTTACTTTAGACAACTCTCAATGACTAATAAAGAGAGTTGTTTATGAGTTGTTTAAATGCATTTACTTTGAACAACTCTCAATGACTAATATAAAAGATCTAATTAAACTAATTAATCCCAACCAAACTAATAAATGAAAAATTACAAATCAGGTATAAATTCTAATTAAACTAATTAATCCCATAGAGAGTTGTTTAAACTAAAAGCATGTGAATTTCATTATAAAAAATGTTAATTTTTATATATGATTTTACATTTATAATTTAATTTCATATTCTAACATTATAAGAGGATGAATGTAAAGATTCTATGGTATATTGCATGATTGAATATTGCTTTGAATTATTGTTTTAAGTTATTAAATTGGGATTTAGGGCACGTCTCATGGAATATGGTGTTGTTGAGAGATTGACCATCTATCCCTTTGATTTTGTTTAGATTTGACATACTTTTATGGTGCAAATCATTTTTAATATTTGTAAAGATAGAAAATGAACTCCATTTTTCAGGTTATTTCATTGATGTTCACTTTCTTTTATACTATAAACTATGATTTTCTCTAACATGCTTATGTTGATCTACGTGCAAGTTCACAATGCACTAAAATTTGTACATTTGCAAAAGCTCCTTGATCAATTAGATAATGATCCTACGTCCTCCCCACCTCATTGACATAGGTGTAGTCATTATTAATTTCCTAGAAGAGATTGAGGATCATAATCTCTAGACTCTTGGTCATAAGGTTCTAGAAATTGTACTGCCATACCCCTCTGATTACCTTCCACCTCTTGTCATGAGTGTGGTACTCATGGTTAACCATATACTATCAAGTTCCTTAACTGTTTCCGTTGTTTAGACTTGGTATTCTATTGAAGACCAAGAAGTTAAGGGTTCTTTTAATGGGTGGGAGGGTATTGAAGATAGTTTTATCTCCACTATTTGGGTCCACCGTATCAATCTACGTACACAACTAGATGTTTTTATAAGAAGGCGCACCATACATACGCCTGACTTTTAGTATAAATAGGCGAATGAGCTACTGATTCAGCAAGCGTGGTGGATATAATCATTTGCTAAGGTGAGAATGGAGAGGTCAGTGCTGAGTATTTTAGTTGGGCTGTGGCTCATCACTTGTTTTGCTGCAGCTGAAAAAGCTGCTTATGTGCCAGCCCTGTATGTGTTTGGAGACTCCTTAGCAGATGCAGGCAATAATAATTATATTCCAGGCTGTACAATTCGTGCAGACTTTGTCCCATACGGCGTCTCCTATTTCCCCCACCCAACTGGTCGTTTTACCAATGGCCGCACCGCTGTCGACTTCCTTGGTATAATTTCGTGTTACAGATTTCTATGGTGTTATTTGATTTTCTTGTTTTAAAGAAGCTAGATACTTAAATACAGCTTTTTCTGAAGAGAATATGATGAATTGCAGCTGCTCACTTGGGGCTTCATTTTCCGCCTCCTTATCTCAAACCAGACGCGGATTTTGGAAGTGGGATAAATTTCGCATCAGGAGGAAGCGGTCTGCTGGACGTAACAGGGGCCGATCAGGTCTCTTCTCTTTTCTTTCTTCTTTAAAATTAATATATCTAATGGTTAAGTATAATTTTGGTACAACTGAAGTTTTAAATAATATAAAATTATAATGGATGGTGAAAATGTAATAGATTTTTTTTATATATATATAGTTTAATATCAAATTTATATAATTATGTTTTTATAAAATATAAGCATATTTGTTTTAGGACTGCAAAATTTTATTATTGATTTAAAAAAAATAGTTTTATTAATAGATAATCTTCTTTCCATTTTGTTGAAGAAGAAGATAAATGCACTAGTAATACTATTATGAGTTGGAAGTCTATTCTGTCATCTAGGATCTCCAAGATGGTTGGAGCTCTCCTCTTAACAAGGACCCCTTCTCTTACTTATATAACCTTTAGACTTATGCTTTGAAAAGTTTTGATGATTTTGTTTATAGCTTAAATTTTTGGGTGTGATGTCATTCACTTATTTCATATGTAAAAAAAATTTATATTTTGACTTTATAATATTAAAGTATATATCACTGTTCATTATTTATTTATTTATTTTAACAAACTTAACAATTTATTACTAATATACTAATATAGATATCTTAAACACAACTATCTAAGAATGTTGGAGATATCAATTTGGAGCTATTACATTTATTTCAAGAATTATTTTATTTTACATCTTAAATAACAAAATATTAATATCTCTATTTTTTAATTAGATGTATTTAACATATTTACATTAATTTATTCTATATTTCCTTATATTCCTTTTTAATTATTTATAAAGTAAAACAAAATACATTTATAATTTTCCGATAAATAATTAATCTTCTAAAATCTTGCAGAATGTGATGAGTATGGGTCAACAAGTAGTTCTATTCGAAAAGTATTCCGATAATCTAACGGAAGCTGCACGAGTAAAGCTAGGAAACCCTTTATTTGCCATTATGATTGGAAGCAACGACATTTCCTCTTACATTTTCAAATACATGTTCACCTATACTCGAGAAAAGTTCGCCAATTTGCTGCTCGGTAAATTAGATGAATACATAACAGTAAGTCTCAAATCCGTCAATCTACAGATTTTATCGATCATCCGTAACTCAAAGAATATGTAGCGTTTGTCACAGAAGAAGAATTAAATCTTTATTAGTGTGTAACTTGACAGAGGCTTTACAAACGCGGGGCAAGGAAATTCCTTCTACTCAACAGTCCACCTGTGGGATGTATTCCTACCGCCAGACTTCTTGGATACAGTTTCTATCACGGGGAATGTGTTGAGCTCGTAAACAGAGTGGTGCAGGCATATAACACAGCTTTCAGCTCATTTGCCACTCAACTCAATGAAAAACTCAGTGGGACTATTATCCTTCAGTTTAATACTTATGATGTTGTAATGGACATTATCCAAAATGGTGAAGACTATGGTAAGTTGTCACTGCTGTTTTTAAATTTGATTGTGTGAGATTTCTGTGATTCATCATTAAGGATACGGCCATCAAAAAAATTCACAGCAATTCACCTCTATCAAAATTCATTGCATTAAAAGTTTGCGATTAATTTTTCATGACAGTGAATTGGTAGTGGTGAATTTTCCTTGAAGTGAATTCATTGGTGAATTTTTTTGTTCACATAAAGTTTCCAACCGTAAATTGCTGATGGTGAATTTGCCTCATGCCATCATCAAAATATTAGAAGATTCAGCAATAGAAAAAAAATCTCTCTTAAAAAAAATCTCTTATTTTTATCGGTTTCTTTTTTCTTTTAGATTTGATGATTGTGCTGTGGAAACAATGAGATGATTGTATGCAAAATTTGGGTGCAGGATTTAATACTGAGTCGGCATGCTGTGGATGGGGATTCTATAATACAGTAGTCGGCTGTGGAAAAACTAATCCGCCGGATTCCCACTGCAGCAATACAAGCGCATATGTGTTCTGGGATGGATTTCATGGCACTGAAAAAGTTTATGGCATGATTTCAGAGCAGATTTGGAGTGGAAGCACTTCTGTTATGCATCCGTTTAATCTCTCTACACTAGTCTCGGGAGAAACTCATCTGATTACTACCGGTGTGCCGAACTTGTCCGACATGTAGTAATTATCATTTCAGAGGCTTGCAGAATTCACTACTAAGAACTAAATATTTAGAAAAATAAGTTCACACAATTATAGTATTTGTGTGAAACATTATTATTATTCAGTGTTTGGTTAATTATTATTATTAAATACTTTATTAATTATTATTAATAAAATATGAAAGATGGGGTAGCAGATCAGAAAAGTTCAGTTTCAGTTTTTTTTATTTGTTTGTTAATATATGAAATGTTTTTAAATTTATGCATATACTTTATTTTAGATATGAATAATGATAGTAAACTCTATATTTGTGAATGTATTATATATTAATATAATAATTTTTTTATAAATAGTTAAAAATAAAGTATTTGACTAAATATGAAATATATAAAAATATCTTTAAACAAGTTATTAATTTCTTTTAGTTGATTCATAATGAGTTCTATGAGAAAAAATATACCATGATCATTCTCAAATTCATGTATTCAATCAAAAGAACAATGTTTATTACATTAATATTAAGTTTTATACTTTTTATAAGATGTATGAGATTTATAGAGAATGGTTTCTCTATACCGAGTGATTATGCAACATATAATAATCTTTATAAGGGGAATGTAAAGAAAGATACAAAAGGTCTATTCTTTATACAATATGAGTAATGGATGAATCCATTTTTCCAAGAGTAACTAGGTCTAGTCGAGCATGAGAGATTAGGAAAACTAAATATCAAGGTACACGTAGATATAGTGCAATGACAACAACATACAAACAATTTTTTTGTTAACATATGAAATACATTTTTATGTACATATTATTGAGTATGAACATTGATATCAATTTGTATATTTTTTAATGCATTAAATTAATATAGTAAATTATTCTTTAAAAGTTCAAAAACAAAAAATTTGATTAGATATAGAGCATACACGAATCTAATCATATTGGTATTAGAGTGTATTATTAATGTATTTGATTTGATTCACCATTACTAATATGAGTAACATTATCAATTAACCTCAATTTCCTTTTCTTAATGAAAAGAACTATAATTATTGAAGTATTAAGATGAATAATTAGATATTTTCTTGAGGGATTTAGTAGAGAATGGCATCCATAAACTAGGAAGGTAGCATATAATACTTTCACACATGTAGAAAATGATACTTTTAAGAAGAGTAAAAGGAAAGATGTAAAATCCCTTTTTCCTTTTTTTTCTTAAAAAAAGGGGGTAAAAATTAATTGAATCAAAGAGCAGCAAGAAGCAAGCCCAAAAAACAACAAACAATCCCAGAAACAAAAGTCCCCAAAGCAACTTGACCAAGGAACCATTTACATATGAGAGTTCTCCATGATTATCTCTTTGAGTGACAAAGACAAGCCTGAGGATAGAAGTCCCCAGTCCTCAATATTCCACCTCTTTGGATTCTCAGAAGTCCATTTCACCACCAGGTCAACAACTCTATTCCATTCCATGGGAATATGTCGAAAAGAAAAAAATTCCAAATAACTACATAGATTCACAATTTGTTTAATCACAATAGCCAACTACCAATTAACACCATAAAATCTCTGCTCATTAAGCATATCAACTACAATCTGTGAGTTAGATTCACAAATAATCCTTTTCCAACCAAAGCAACAACTTATTTCTATTAGTTTTATGATTAGATTTAATACACATAAAATTAATTTAAAATCAAACATAATAACACAACAAATACCTTGGGAAAATCCTCCTCTTGAGGGAGAAAAACCCAACAAAAAATATATCTTTTATATATATGAGAAATGACAACAAGTCTCTTTACAATGAGGCCACACACAGGGCCAATAATCAACACCAACAATGATGTAGCACAAACTAATAGTCTGGCCTTCAACCTGCAATTGAATAGACTCACAATCTGCTTTAGAATAATTCGCACTAGATAGAATAATCTACACTTGATATAATTTTCACTTGAGAAGAAGGAGATCGAACTTGCTTGATACCCAAGTGAGAGAAAGTGACCTTATATATATACATGTTTCATAGAGGGTTCGCACCTTTTCAAGGACAAGGTCAACCGCCATAAAAATAATTACAAAGGAGGTCGGCCATCTTAGAGATATGTTGCCATTAAAGAATCACAAATAAATAAGGAAGTATGGAGCCTTAAGTTGCAATAACATCAACACTCCCTCTTAGCTAGGGAGGAATACTTCCTATTGCACAAGACACATCACCTCATCGTGATGCCAACCACAATGGCTACAATCATATGTGGAAAAGAAATGATATCACCTCATCATGATATCAACCATAATGGCTACAACCATGTATGGTATGCACAAGTGTTCATCACTTGCGTGATGTTGTCACCTCAACATGAC